>CM077148.1:196260845-196478012 GCA_039583875.1 Platanthera guangdongensis
CCTAGGGCTTTCCGCCCCTCGTTGACTCCCGCTCTTCCGCATCTCCGAAGCCACGCTCCCGATCCTGCATGCCGTGACCGCCGAATGCTTCCCCGCCTCACGTGGTCGGCCTCTCTTCCTCTTGGTCATGGCTGACTGCTTCAGCTCTTTCCTTGCAAGGGCCGACAACCTCTGCTTCTTCTACCTCAGGCCGACGACGACGATCTTCCCCCTTTCTTTGGCAGGCAACCACCTACTTTCTCCTAAGGGGCAGCAACTTCAAATCTCGCCTTCTCTTCCTCTGACAGCCTCTCCCTCTTCTTTTTAGCTGAGATTTGTGGCGAGGAACAACTAGGGTTTGGTTCCCTCTCCTCCTTATGTCCGGATTTGGCTTCCTTTGGGGTAAGATTCCTCCTCCTCCCCCTTATTCAGATATTTTTTCTTGATTCCAAAATAATTTTTGTTCTCCAAATTAGGGTTTTTGTAACCCAAGCGCTGTCAAGTCTTTGTCTCTGCGTGGTGTCTCTTCTCCCCTCACTTATGAGGGAGATAAATCTCTTAGCCGCTCTTGATTCAATTATGTAGCAAATAATTGCTTGTGCTAGCGTTTGGTTTTCTGTCATGTCAAATTATCATGCATTGTCTGTGATTGTTCTGAACAGGTCCATTTAGGGTTTCTGATTTTGCTACCGCCGCTGAGCCGTCGCCGCCAATTTCAGCTTCCTTCAGGCAAGTAGAGATCTCTCTCACTTGCAATCATTACATTTAACTTATTGTATATGTTCTTTGATTTCATGTCTGCATCCATATACATAGTTGATATGTCAGATGAATTTAATTCATGAGTGTCGAGCTGAATAAATTAATAGTGTAGGGTTTAGACTATTGGAATTGACATCCGTTAGTGTAAGGAGGAAATTTTAATTGGATTCTCACTTTGATGAATTTTGCCTCTTTTGATGAATAATTTAAGGATAATAAGTTTGAGCACGAGCATTTATAGATTTGATTGATCATTGTTAAGACTCCTGACTAGTGATTTAAAGATTGTTGGGTAATGCCACGCTCGTATCGTACATATATTTGAATTGGAAGATCACACTTGTAACGAATTATGAATAACAAATATTTGTTTGGTGTTTTTATATCATGTTCGGTAGTGAACACATGTTTTTCTTGGAAGATAACTGTGCCCTAGAATTTGTTTAACATAGACGAGTTCTCGATATCTCCGATCCGACACCTGTCAACTTACCTCTGTAATTTACTCGATAAATCTTATTGATATTTTATCCCTGACCTCTCGAACCCGCGAGACTTAAACTCACTGTTTGGTTCCTTCTGTGTTGTCGAGTCTAGTTTCGTATGTCTATCTGAGTAAAACCTATTATTGGTCTGATCGCTCACTTTAAGTATTTTTGTTTCCGTTAAAAAATCACCTAAGTATGAAGTTCGAAAACAAATCCATAGTTGTAAGCAAATCCTTGAACTGTATCGTCTAACTAGGTATCTGTCTGCCGTCATGGTCACGGCAAGCAGGATTACTTTTTCGACAAGACTTGCACGCAGATCTGATCGTGAACCATGTGCTCCCCTATAGTACATACACCCTTTATCGATCACGGCTTACAACATATTACATGCGTAGTTTTAGGCTATGCTCTGGAGTAGTCTAATACACTAACTTGTTCTGTTTAGCTCTTTTGTTTGCTTATCATAGAATAGTTTTTCTTCATGAGAAACTAGTACACTCCTACTTTTCTGCTTCTATTACTGTTCTGTATTTTATTTTACTCACTCTGCTTATTTCTATGTTTTGAGGTTTTTTTGTTTTGAAATTATCTTAGAGTTCGTGCAGCGCTGCCAGGTCCTCGAGCCCGATTTGTTTAAAGTTTCAGGTTTTATGTTTACATTTCTTTTACTGTCAAATATTTCTTTTATGTAATAATTGCAATAAGATATTTTTTTCTGGTATCATGGACAACTGATAGGGTATTTAAATACTTTATGTACTAGAATATAAAAGTAATGCATGTGCATCTTCTTGTGAATCATAATCACATGAAAACTGTAGTAGTACCCGTAAAATATGATTTTTTTTAAATGCATGTGCACTTAAAACTCTCACTATTTTTAAACTATAAAAGCTTATGCAATAAAATCGAACTGTTTTTCTCTAAATTAACTACTTTAAAACTATTTTCAGTATTCTTTGCATCCGCCTTAGTAGACATGGTTTTCTTTCCGTCCATGCCTGTGACATCACGGCCCGCACGAAGCGCACTCTGACTTTTATCGAGACGAGTCGTGACACTTGCTTTGCTATGTTGTTTATCAGTGTTGGCGGTCTTGGAATGTGAAGCTACATGGTCGTGAGGTGGGTACCCCCTTGGTCATTGCTGCTAATGTTTTGGAGAATCTTGCTCTATTTGACCAAGGTCGCAAGCTGGTATGTTGGGGCACCATTCGCCCTTCAGGGTTTTTTGCTCTACTTCTTGGTGCCCCCACCGCCTGGCTAGATCAAGCTTAATGTTGACGGTTCTCTTTTGTCATTTCAGAGTGCTTGTCTTGGTATGGTGATCCAGATGGAGGTGGGTGCAGTTTTGGTAGCAGCTGACTTTACTTGGAGGCATTGAGACCCTGGCCGGGTTGAGCTCGAGGATGTTCTGGCCATTCGTCGGGTTGTTTAATCAGCCTTGGTTGAAGGGAGGGGCATCATCATTAAGGGAGATGCAATTAATGTTCTGGATTTCTGTTCCTCGGCAGCACGCCGCACCGCTCGGACGCCTATTGTCCCTCTTGACGCTGATCTTACTTTTCTGATGGACTATGTGTGACGCATGTTGAAGCCAAAAATGACCTCTGTGGAGTTCGGGGTCCCAAAAGAGGGGTGACCGCGCACCTACTACCCTCAAGCGAACGATCTAGACACAAGATTAGGAACACAAGGGACAGACCCAAGGTCTCAGCGTGGAGGACCCACTGCATACCCGGAAGACTAACAAACTCTTCCCCTCCCAAGCCAAAGGCTGAGCTAAGACACCTTCGGAGGGCACTCTCGGCGCGACCGGATATCTAAGGAGAATCTCGAGATCAACTCTCTCCAATCCAGATGTGTCTCCTTGGGTCTACACAAAATGCTCCTCACCCGCCCTACTAATGACGCACACTCGCCGAGCAATTCCACGACACGCTGCTCAAGTTGGGCCACTAATAGCGTAATTCCGCTATTCTAAAAAGCTGTCAACATGCCATGAGGGGCTTCCCGGCAACTATACCTCGGGGCCCCCACGGGGCGAGCGGTTCACGAGAACACCGCCCGCCTAATACGAACAAGAAAGCTACACATCCACAGAGCATCACAGATATTAAAAGAATATTACAGGAATATGAATTCCATACTTCGGCACGCATGCCGACAATATAACCAAAAATAGGCCTTCGAGGGCCGACGCAAGTTTGGGCTTAAGCCCGCTACTCTCCGCTTAGTACTGCAACACCTGTACGCCAACGTCTCGACAAGCGGCAGTCAGCTAAACGCCAGTCGGCTAACATAAGCTGGCTAAATACATTGCACACACCCCTTTTTGGGGGACTGTGGCGCGCATTCCCTGCAAACGGATAATATACAACTTCCTCAGAGTCTTCTCCGGGAACCCCAGAACATCACCAATCCGGCTCGCACGTCCGGATGAGCTTCACACAGCATGCCTAAACCCGTACTCACACTTCCGGGCGCTAACATAGTTAATTGCAGGGACGTACACGTCAACCCGTCGGAGAGCTCCCTTCCCCCACCCGTTGGTGGGGAGGGGCTTCCATGCAAATATGTAAACTGAGGGCTTCACCTGCCCAAGTATAAACATCGTTACCCTTGACGCGTGTTTGGCGGGGCCGCAACCGCGCTCATTGCCCGAGGCTCCACGTCTAGCGTCCGTAGTGGTTGTCCATGTACGGATCCGACCTCCGCGGGAGAGTTGAAAAGCTCCGAATGATTTTTCCCTTCATGGCTGAGCCTCTCCATGGCCGATCGTACTCCAAGTAACACCGAGGGAGTCGATTCCGGCCTCCACAATTTCAGGCGGCGTCGGGGAAGCTGATTCCGACTAGCCTAGCTCCAAGCGGCGCCGGGAGAGGAGCTCCCGACCGACTCTGCTGTAGGCGGCGCCGGGAGAGGAGCTCCCGGCCGGCCTTGTTGTAGGCGGCGTCGGGAGAGGAGCTCCCGGTCGGCCTTGCTGTACCCTAGGCGACGATGTCGAAGAGAGAACTGAGAGAGAGAGAGAGAGAGAGACTCGGGCTGCTGCTTGCCGGCGGCGGCCTGGACAAAAACAGGAGCGGCTCGGGCTGCTGCTTGCCGACGACGGCCTTGACAGAAACAGGAGCTTCTCGGGCTGCTGCTTGCCGGCGGCGGCCTGGACAGAAGGTAGAAAGGGGGTGGCTCGGGCTGCTGCTTCAGGCGGCCGGAGAAAGAGGAGATCTGGCGGCCCTTCCTTGGCCGGCGACGGGAGAGGAGATCGGGCGGTTTCTTGCTGAGGCGGCGACCAGAGAGAGAGAGAGAGAGGTACGGGAGGCGGGGTGCGGCTGCTCTAGCCGACGGGAGAGAGAGTGTGGCGCAGGGTTTGCTCCTTGCTGCGGCGGCGGCCGGCGAGAGAGAGGGGGAGGCGGGCAGAGCAAGGGCGGCGGATCTCTGCTGGATCAAAATCCCGATCTCCCCCTTCTCTCCTTCTTCCTCTTTTTTCTTTTTCCTGTTTTCTTCTTTCTTTATCCCCTTGCCCGTACCCCCCACCCCCCTACCACTTCTATATCTTTTTTTTATCTTTCTCTGTTGATTGTTGTTCCCCTCTCCTGAGCCATCCTCCCCCATGTGTCATATGCAGTAATATATATTATATTATAAATATAATTATATCAATATATTATAAATACAATATAATAATAATATGTTATAATATTAATCCAACATTTGTAAAAAGTCTCCACGCACACAAAACATCCGCACGCGTGCACGAGTGCTCGCATGCTCAACGGGAACTGCACCAAAACGTCGCTCATAGCATGTCCCGAGCGCGCCGCTTGGGGAGGATCCCGCTTGATCGGATACGGGGTTGTACAATGCACACATTTTCTGGTATACAATAGTAATTAATGTCTGAATTAAAGAATAAAGAATATGATGATGTGTAACAAATTCAATTTAATACAAGTAACGTCCCCGATGATGAAAAGAGAGTTAAGCAGTATTGACTCGGCGTCGCCATGAGCTGTGAATCAGCGTCGTGTGAGTTATGACAATGAAACTGTTATGCTATATGTTGTGGGCTACTTAATATATTTGTATATATTATATTTGGTTGTTATGGATGTGGAAGACGCATAATATTGTTGTATGATCGCGTGTCTTGGTTATTTCTATAAATATGTTGTATTTCAAGCGTATGGTTGGCAGGTGGTTTTGTTTAATGGTGGGACAATCGCAAAACTTGTTTTTTTTTGTTATGTGGGCTGACTGGTTCATAGCTGGCTAAGGGGTTTGTGCTGGGTTAGCCGGTTAGGGTTGGCTCATTTGTACTGAACCGGCTTCAGCGGTGGCTTTTGTCTTGCTCTTACGGGATAAATCCCGATTTCCTGTTCCTGTTCTGCATTTGCGTTCTTTTCTCGGCTGATTGACGAAACCCGATAGCTAGGGTTTTGTGGATTTCTTCTTCCCGTCGCCTCGTATGGGGAAATCGTATACTTCTTTCTTTTCTTCTACTTGTACGAGCCCTAAACGACTCTTTTGCAGCTGATTTTGGGGATTTTGAACTTCGTTGGCTTTGGTGTGAGAAATTTCGAGTTCTTTTTAACCAGGTACTTGATCCCTTTCATGCTTTTCTTTTATTTGAGGTGGATTTGTGTGTTGGGTATGTTGAGAGTTGTACTCTCCTGTTTGGCCGGCTGTGCCCTGGTGTGGCTGCTGTTTTTGGACTGTTGACCGGCTGGTTTAGTTGATTTTACTGTGTCTAGATTATTTGGACTGTTGGCCGGCTGGTTTAGTTGATTTTGTTGTATCTAGCTTATCTGGCCTGTTGGCCGGCTGGTTTCATTGGTGGCTGCTGTTTTTGGACTATTTGGCCTGTTGGCCGGCAGGTTTGGTGTTGGTATGGGCTGTTTGGTTTACTATTTTGGTTATGCTATGGTTTATTTGGCATGTGTGGGTGACCGACTATATGAAAATTTTGCATGCGTTGGCTTGAATGCGTCGGGTCGCTGTGTGGGATGCAACCTCGTGGAATAAAATGTTGTTGCCTTGTGAGATGCACCCTCGTAGAATAAAATATTGTTGCCTTATATATGTACAGATATTGCGAAGGATGACATCTCCAAGTAGACGCGACGTCTATTCAAGACGAGGAAAGGAAAAGGAACGAGAATTTCTCTTTTTAATGTATGCTTTACCTAAAACATTTCACTGCTATACTGAAATACCATATGTTTTTTGTTATGAATGGCCTCATAAATAAAAATATGTGTCGACACATGGAACTGTTAAGGGTAAGGTAAAATGAATAATACTGATATTATGTATTGAATTATCAAACCAGTCGAGCCGAAAGACATAAACGCGTGTTGTACGTACTAGTTTAGAGACTGATGACCCCAAATGGGTCGGACCCAAAGACTGAAGAACAAAATACTGAGACTGATACAGAATTCATTGAATTACCCTTAATAGTGCCTATATGAAAAGAAATAAAAGAAAAAAAAAATATTGTCGTATAGCTTAGACTGTAGCAGATGTTTATTGTTTACTGCTTATGATTTCTTATAGTCTAAGCCTATACTGAAACAATACTGTTAGTTACTTATATTGATTTGACTGCAGGCGAACCTGCCGGCGGTGATCCGGTGGCGGTCCGGCTGTGGACCTGACCGTGAGGCCCATATCTGGGCCTCACGGTCAGGGCCACCCCGGCTTTGGTCCCGCCGGAGCGCCGCCGGTGGTCCCGCCGGAGCGCCACCGGATCACTGCCGGCAGGTTCGCCTGCTCCCGGCGAACCTGCTGGGGGACGCCGGTCAGGCCGCTGGCGGTGGCTAAGGCCGAAATTTGGGGGGGGGGAGCGTTTTTGCTGTGCGAGTTTTTAGGGGAGAGAATGTTGGGATTTTTTTGGGTATTTTTTTTATATGCAACCGAAATCCGATATTTACAGCTCAAGATCCAACGATTGAGGATTAAAGCAGTCAAACCCGACGGCCACCTATTTTCCCCATATTTTCGAACTCACGCTATTGCCAGACCATCATATATCTTTTTAAGATAGTATATATATATATTCAAATATGCGGACCCTACTAAGTAACAAACATGATCATAAAAAATAATAGAAATAATGATTAGAATATTAAAAAAAAAAATAATAATAATAAAAAGTGCGGTGTTCAATTAATTTTAGATTAGTACAAATCAATTTTGTTAGGTACAAATTAAATTAAGATAAATGTATGTATAATTTTTGGTGATTGTTAACCATAACCCGTTATTGGCTAGTCGCACCCCAAAATTTCCAATTTTTTCGCGTCTTTTCGAAATACGCGAAAATTGTAGATCTCGTCAAGTTGTAGATATCGATGAGATCTACAACTTTCATGTTGATCACTTTTCCTAAAAATGCATGTACAAGGTGTACATTGGAAATATGCTTAGGTTTTGCGACTTTTCGAAATACGCCTTGTACATGCAATTTCAGGAAAAATGTTCACCACGAAAGTTGTAGATCTCGTCGATATCTACAACTTTCGTGTTGAACACTTTTCCTTAAATTGCATGTACAAAGCGTATTTCACAAAGACACGAAAAATTAGATGATTTTGGGATTTGACTACCCAATTAGGGGCTGCGGTTAACAATCGCCTAATTTTTTAATGTGCACCTAAGTGTGATTTGCAGGTAACCTAAATGAATTTATAAACAAAACAGAAAAATCAAGGGCGTGGAGAGAGAGAGAGAGAGACAATCCTCAGATTTACCACCGAAGGCGTGAAGAAAATAAGAACAGATATACACAGATCGGAGAGGGGAGGGAGCAGCGCACGAAATCCGGCCAGCAGCTCCTTCGATCGGCGGCTGACGGAGCAGCAAAATTGTTCTCCTTCCGCTCCTTTTCATCTCCCGTCCCTCAATCTCTTCTTCCATTTCTCTCTAATCGTTTCAACGACTTCGGCATTTCCTCGAACACATAGCAGGAATAAAAATACATCCTTTCTACGCAATCCAGTGATGAGGGAGGACAACTGGTCCTCTTTTTACTGGGATTTAATTTGTTTTAATGGCTATATCGGATCGTAGCGGTATGAATCTGATGGCGCATTGAGTAGTCAAGGTAGGGTTTCGTTAATCGAGGGATAAAGCTGGCGATCACTAAGCGTTTCAGCTGGAAATTCGAGAAATGGGTGCTAGATGGAATCATTACGGGTTTCAGCCGTACAAGATCTCTTTGGCTCTGTTAATCATCCTTCTTCTGCAAATCCATGAATGCTTGTCGATTAATCATGAAGGTAATGGCGTGATTATATTTCTTCAATGTAAGAATTTCTCGATTATGTTGTTTCTGATGTTTATTCATGTGCATTAATGGCGAATCGAAGGCGGGGATTTGCCGATATTTCGGTCAAAGATCGCTGTAGATCCTTTTGGAGCTCTGGAGAATTGGAATCATCCTAATGAGAGCGATCCTTCCAACTGCACAGGTGTTCAATGTGTTGATGGTAAAGTGGAGGATTTGTAAGTTCTCAACTTTTTCAATCTTTCTGTTCTAAGAAAATCATGATGTGGGGGAAAAACTAGTTGCTCAGTTAAGCCAAGACTCATTACTATTGGAATCATGAAAATGGGCTCCTTTTGCTCGGAGCTGGGGGTGATCAAAGGCTGCTGGTCTAGCGGTCGACCCGAACGAGACACGATAAGTAGGAGCTAGAGAGAACAAAAAAATACAAGTCTGAATTGCCTACAAACAAAACCCGTGTGCTGCAGTGAGTAGACCCCTCAATACACTCAAAAGTCTATAGGAACTCTCCCTTCTAAAGTCAGTGCTGAGCTCGACACAAGAGAGACGGACAATTTATTCTTCCACACCCACAGGAGGGGGGGGGGTGTCAAAAGAAGTGAATTCTACTTATGCCTCAGGGTCCTGTTTATAGGCAAAGCTAGGGGGTATGGTCTGCGGACATCTTCATCCGCCTTAACTAAAATGCTATTCACAGACCCAAATGGTTTGCGGACAGCTTTCCTTGCCGTATGTTAGATGCTATTCCTAGACCCAAATGGGGTGGGGGTACTCTCCCGGATGTCGCCGAGTACTCTACTTGAGGTCGCCGAGTACTCTCATTAAGGTCACCGAGTACTTTCCTTGAGTTCGCCGAGTACTCTCATTGAGGTTGTCGAGTACTCTCCTTGAGTTCGCCGAGTACTCTCATTGAGGTCGCCGAGTACTCTCATTGAGGTCTCCGAGTACTCTCATTGAGGTCACTGGGTACTCTCCTTGAGGTTGCCGAGTATTCTCCTTGAGGTCGCCGAGTACTCTCCTTGACGTCACCGAGTACTATCGTTGAGGTCACCGAGTACAATCCTTGAGCCTGTCAAGTACTCTCATTGAGGTTACTGAGTACTTTCCTTGAGGTTGGCGAGTACTCTTTTTGAGATCGGCGATTACTCTCCTTAAGGTGAGCGAGCACTCTCTTTGAGGTCTCCGAATACTCTCTTTGAGCTCAACGAGTACTCTCCTTCAACCTGCTGACTACTCTCCTTGAGGTCGCCGGTTTGAATGCTTGAGGCTGTCAAGCTGGTCACCTAAAGTGTCTTCCTTATACATTTCTTATTTCAGCGAATTACGAATTATACACAATCCCGCTTTTTTCGAGCTCGATACGAGCTGGAAAAAATATTGTAGGACCCATGGTTCGGAGAGATGGGCACTAGACGATATATCACTCAATGTTGTAAATATCGGATGTCGGCGTCATATCAGATTGAATTTTTAAATATCGTATGTCGGAAGTCGGAGACATGTCGAGGATATTTTAAAATATCGAATTTCCACGTCCTATAAATATATTTTTTACGTATAATAACTATAATTATAACAACAACACTCAAGCCTTTATCCCACTATAGTGGGGTTGGCTATATGGGTCCTTTGTCGCCATTGTGCTCTATCTTGTGATAATCTCACTAATGCCTAAGTACATCATGTCTTTCCTTATAGTTTCATTCCAAGTCTTTATTGGTCTACCCCTTCCTCATTTAACATGCCTAATGACTAGACTCTCACAACGCCTAACAGACGCCTCTAATGGTCTCCTTTGTACATGTCCAAATCATCTTAGTCGAGCTTCTCGCATCTTCTCTACAATTGGCGTTATTATTGTCTTATGTTTGATACATTCATTCCTAATTCTATCCTGTCTCGTGTGTCCACTCATCCACTTGAGTATTCTCATCTCCGCAACTCTCATTTTTTCCTCATGTACACAATTCACTGCCCAACACTCAGAACCATAGATCATCGCTGCTCTAATCGCAGTACGGTAGAACTTGCCCTCAAGTTTTAATGGTACTTTACGGTCACACAAGATCCCTAACACACCTCTCCACTTCCCAACCCGCTTGGATTTTATGTGTCACATCTTTATCAATACCTCCGTCATTTTGAACTATTGATCCAAGATATTTAAAACATTCACTACGAGAAATATCTTGATCACCCAACTTAATAAAGAAGTCATCCGTCCTTCTTGCAATGCTAAATTTAAGCTCCATATACTCCGTCTTTGTCTTGCTCAATCTAAAACCCTTCTTTTCTAACTATAATTATATGTTATACAAATAGAAAATAATGTAACAAATAGATAAAAAATGAGTCATTGATATTACGAAATAAAATCAAATAGTATCTAAGATAAAATATTACTAATAAATACAAAATGATATATTGTAAAAAATATTAAATAGTATACAATAATTTTATTTTGATAACAATAAGTTTATTGCAGTCAGTCTATATTTTACAAAAACACAATTTTTTTTTAGAAAAACATATCGTTTTGCACTTAAAAATGACATGTCGGGTGACATGTCGGACATGTCAGAGAACATTTAAAACAATGATATCGACACCTCCCAGGAGCGGCGCTCAACTGGAGGAGGTGAATACGAATCGACACCTCCCTAGCTCAGTTAGAGGAGGTGGAGAAGAGTTGACACCTCTCAAGAGCGGGACTCAACTGGAGGAGGTGGAGAAGAGTCTACACCTCCCAGATTGGGTGCTCAACTGGAAGAGGTGGAGAAGAGTCGACGCCTCCCAGGAGCGGAGTTCAATTAGAGGAGGTGGAGAAGTGTCGATACCTCCTAGAAGCAGAGCTCAACTGGAGGAGGTGGAGAAGTGTCGACACCTCCCAGGAGCAGAGCTCAACTATAGGAGTTTGAAAAGAATCGACACCTCCCAGGAGAAGATCTTAACTGGAGAAGGTGGAGAAGAGTCGACACCTCCCATGAGCGGAACTCAGCTGAAGAAGGTAGAGAAGAGTCGACACCTCTCAGGAGCGGAGATCAACTGGAGGAGGTGGAGCAGAGTCAACACCTCCTAGAAGCGGAGCTCAACTGGAGGAGGTGGAGAAAATTCGGCACCTTCCAAGAGCGGAGCTCAACTGGTGGAGGTGGAGAAGAGTCGACACTATTGGATTTTTCCAGGATGATCCGAAAGTAGTCAAACAGTTAGTCTCACTGGCAACACAATATGGATTTATAGGGTCGCACATAAGAACGTTTGGAGAAGTTGGAGGAAGGATTGTGTTGGTCTTACTCATATTGAATATGTATGAAAGACCAATCCTATGACACAAAGAAATCGACGCAGGTTGCGCCAAGTACTTATTGACGCACGTCGAGTTCAATTCGACGCAACCGAAGTCGAAATCAAAGCGGGCTTGAGTCGACGCTTCCGTCGAGTGCTTATCGACCCACGTCGAGTTCAATTCGACGCATGTCAACGCAAGTCAAGTTCTTAGCGATTTGCGGAGGGTCGTGTCTGTCTTATATCCTTGAGTATAAATAAACATGGAAAAAAAGATTTCCGTAGTGGGTGTGCTTTTGAAGCTTAGACGGGAAAATGGTTTTCCCAAGCCGAGCCCCAGAATCCGCCGTGACTTCTTCCGTGAGATCTCGTCCAACTGCTGTCGCTTTTCCTGGAACGAATCTAGCAATTCGTGGAGACGCTGGGGACACTCCTTCTCCGACCTAGATCTTGTTGGACAAGACCTTTGGGTTCTCCATCGTTCGTGCGGACTGCTATAGAGGCACAAATCTACTTTTGTGCTCGAGACTTGTAGCTGCTGGTTCCGATTCCGACAGAGAACTGAAGAAAAGAAATTTTCTGGAGCATCTTAGCGATTGTTGTGAATCGACCCCGCACAGATAATCATTTTACTGGTTGTATTATTTCTTGATTCATGGATTTCGCAAGATTCTTTATTGTTTAGGGTTTTCTTGTATGTTTTATTATGTTGCGCACATCTGATGTGCTGATGTCACTCAAGTAGAGAAAACCCAATAGGCACCTCTCAAGAGAGGAGCTCATTTGGACGAGGTGGAGAAGGGTCGACACCTCCCAGGAGCTGAGATCAACTGAAAGAGGTGGAGAAGAGTCGACACCTCCCAAGAACGGAGCTCAGCTGGAGGAGATGGAGAAGAGTCGACACCTCACAGTAGTGGAGCTTAACTGGAGGAGTTGGAGAAGAGTCGACACCTCTCACGAGTGGATCTCAATTGGAGGAGGTGGAGAAGAATCGTCACCTCCCAGGAGCAGAGCTCAACTGGAGGAAATGGAGAGGAGTCGACACCTCCTTATGAGCGGAGCTCAACTGGAGGAGGTTGAGAAGAGTCGACATCTCCCAGGAGCGGTGCTCAACTGGAGGAGGTGGAGAAGAGTCGGCACGTCTCAAGAACAGAGCTCAGCTAGAGGAGGTGGAGAAGAGTCGACACCTCCCAGGAGCGGAGCTCAACTTGAGGAGGTGGAGAAGAGTCGATACCTCACAGGAGCGGAGCTCAACTGGAGGAGGTGGAGAAGAGTCGACACCTCGCAGGAGGGGAGCTAAACTGGAGGAGGTGGAGAAATGTCGACATCTCCCAGGAGCGGAACTCAATTAGAATAGGTGGAGAAGAATCAACACCTCTAGGAGTGGAGCTCAATTGGAGGAGGTGGAGAAGAATCGACACCTCCTAGGAGCGGAGCTCAATTGGAGGAGGTGGAGAAGAGTCGACACCTCCCATGAGTGAAGCTCAGTTGATGGAGGTGGAGAAGAGTCGACACCTCCCAGGATGCGTTGAATGGATGCTTTGCATCCTTAAATATTAATCATCAAACAGTGATAATAAAAATAAAAGCAAAATTTGAAAAATATTTGGGAATCATCAAGAAAGTGAGCATATAATATAGTTGTTGATCATTCATTTCTTTCATCCTAATGCTTGTTATTATCTTTTATTGATGTTTCAAATGTTTTTAAGAACTGTTACGTTAAGCATTTTTTGTGAGCTATGTTGGGTATTAATAATTCTTCAGTGTGATTCGCCAGTTTACGAGTACTTCTATAATTGTTGAAGTCATGTGCAGTTATATAATATTTGAATTCTTTTATTAAACTGAAGTGTATGGTTCTACAAGTTTATTATTAAATAGTTAGGAATGATTACTGATGTAAGTGTATATGCAAAAAAAAAGGATGAAGCATAGGTAGAACCGACACCGAACTAGAACCAGAATCGAACCGACCTTTTCGGTTCATATCTGGTTCCATATCTTAGGTATGTGGTCGGTTCCGATTCCCAGAAGTCGGAACCTAACCTACATGGATTGATTCGGTAGGGGTGCAAATAAAGCCCGGGCTCGGTTGCTCGGACCGGGTCTCACCTCGGTTAGGCCCGGGGGAAGGCCCCCACCAGGCCGGGTCCGTCCCAAGCCTACTCAGGTTCCAAGCTTTGCCTATTGCCCGTAAGTTTCCTCCTAGATGTAATGTTGGGCAACCACCCAGCTGTAATGTTGGGCAGCCACCCAACATTTATTGTTAGGCGCTGCCGCCCAGCAAAGTTGCTGCCAAATGGCGGTAGCTGCTGTCGTTTGGCAGCAGCTCCTGGCAGCTTTTGGCACCGGCAACAGCTGCTGCCAAATTTTCTTTTTGGGGCTTGCCTAGCTAGGCCTGGCCCGGTCTGCATGGGATCGATCCGGTAGGCTAAGGCAGAATCCCCATTTCCTAAGGAGGCTCGGGCCCAGCATGGGCCCGGTTTGATCAGGGCCCAACCTGGGCCTGGTAGCAAAAATGTTTAGTCCCTGGGGGGCGGGACTTGTCAAGCCTTTTTTTGCATGCGTAAATTTAGGTGGACCGACTTGAGTTGCACCTCTGCTTCAAATGGTAGCGGTGGGCTTGATGAAGGAGATAGCGGTGAGCGTCGACTGGGGCAACATCGACAATGAGCGATGTGGTCGACATAGACAAAATTCGGAGGACGACGAGGCTTCAATGCGCTCGGACTTCAGCGATTGGGACAGAGGCGTGCACTGGGATGGAAGTGTCGTGCGACTATGAAGGAGACGAGGGTGACTCTGTCGATCTCGCTGGATGGGGTCGATTACTGCAAAAATATCAGCTTGACGGATTCGAGCCTGCAGATTCTGTCAATGATGAAAATGCGGTTTCTTTCAACAGAGACGGAGGGCTACCGAACGGAGGCTAGAACGGATATTGGGTGGAATGCAGAAGGTCGGAACTGAAGTTTTGAGGACGGAGTGGATTGTTGTGGAGACGCCGCGAAAGAGGAGATCAACACAGAGATCTAATGTTGTGACAATGGGCTTTGCGGAAGTGGGGGAGGACCAAAAACTCTGATACCAAGTTGATACGGGGTCGGCGTATAATGTCGATAGAGTCGTCAGAGGATGAACGAAGGCCGGGATGACGGAGTCGGAGAATACTGTGGAGCCGGAATCGCGGTTACCTCGGGGGGGGGGGGGGGGGGGGGGTGTTGGAAGAGAGAACTACCACAATCTCATACAAGACAAGGGAATTAGAATGATTTCTTTTGATGCTTCATTACAAACAACTCATGCCTTTAATAGACTACATGACCCATAATGACAATCACTAACTCTTAACTAATCACAACATCTCAATGACTCGACATTAATAATAAAGAGCAAGACCCAAAACGATGATAATAAACGACCCGGCTTACTTAAAGTACATAATTTATGGCATCATAGAGCGGCTTGCCTATGCCCAACCATGACCATCATGGCCTCACATATTTCTGGACTGTGCATCTTGCTTCCATTGGCCGCCACCACCTTCATATCAGCACAACATTGGCAAGGTCAGTTAGGCCAATGTTATCTGCCGCCACCACCTTCATATCAGCACAACATTGGCGAGCTCAGATAGGCCAATGTTATCTCCTTGGCATTGCTAGGTTTCTCACAAGAAAGGAGCAAGAAGGAACTGAAATCCAAAGAAAAAAATTTCTTGGCCAGCCCAAGGTCTGGAATTCACTCATCCCAAAACATGTCACCCACATACAAGCCATAGTATTTAATCCCCATTCAGGTGGCATTGCAGTAATTACACATAAATAGTAAAATGCAAGAAGAAAAGGTTCCGAAATAAAAGATAATGACGCCGCATTAAGCGGTGTTCTCGTTAGTCCGGTCCACCTTGAATTTACCCGCCAAGTTCTTGAAGATCGTGTGGTAAGGTATGCTCGAAGATCCTATGGTAAGGTATGCCCGAACATGGTGAGGCAGACTGATGTATTCTGGGGTTGGTTAAGAGGATAGAAGTTGTGCAAATATGTCGATTCGGGTTCCATTGCAAATCCTAATAAAGTGCCAGTTTCGGAAATTACTTTATGAGAAATTTATCTTTTTTTAGTGTATCCATTGTATTGTTTTCATATACATACCCACTTTTTACATTTCCCTCATTTTCATTGTTCCTATTTGTTTCTTTCAATTCCTTCCCCCAAGGTTCAAGTTCAAAAGCACATCTGCAATTGAAGGCCGCCCAGTTCATCTTGGACTCAATTTACCAAGTGAGTCTTGGGTTTTCATTATAGATATAGGCAACAAATATTGTACCTATTTTTTCCTTTCTTAGCAGACACTGTTGCAGGCTTTCTGGAACCATCTGAAGTCAATAACATGCAGAATTCCATCAAGTTTAATCATCGAAAGCTGCTACAAGAGACCATCAACCTCCCTGCTGCTTCGACAATGAATTCGCTTGCTCGAGTTGTTCCTGTTCCATCAATGGGGAGCGGATCGTTCCCAGCAGTTCCAAAGACTGTTAGTATGAACCTTAGGGGGCATTCTTCAGGATCTCTGCTTCCAGACTATGTTCTTCCGAGTTATATCGCCACTAATGATCAGCCATTTGTCTTGGATCGACCTGGTCATATCAGCACCGAGCCAATCCTGAGCAAAAGATCTGGAAATTGGATATACATTATATCCCTCCTTGCCACACTGCTTGCTTGTGCTGCGATTATAAGCTCAATAGTGCACCACCGCCAGGATGGAGAATCCACAACTCCATGGAAGACTGGACTCAGTGCTCTCTTGGGCCGAGCTCTTATATCAGGTTACATTTTATTACAACTCCATTTTTCGTTTTAACGGATGTTTGGTTCAATGTTACATAGATAGGTAACCTTTGTTGCATGTGGAGGGAGGCGGGACACGAGATAAGATACGGATATGAGATTTGTGATTTTAAAAAAAGAATACATGATACATTTTTGAATATAATTATTTAAATATATGTACTGTTGAAGTCGGGAAAATCCCTACTTCAAAATTCGGATCAGGGCAGCATAAGGTTACTAGCAAGGTTGTCACGATTGAGATCCTAGATGAGATCATTTTGAGGTAGGATCGGATCAGATAGTAGGTTCGGATCAAGGATCGCTTTACAAAATCAGGATCGATTTACAACATCTGGATCGTTGGATCGTAAGATCCTATGATCCGGATCGCGATCCTGACAACCTTGGTTACTAGTCCAGCGGTCGGGCTCGACGGCTTAGCGAGCTAGAACGCAGAAACAGGGACAACAAAAAAGGATCCCAGGTGCTGCGACAGAGAGATCCCACCACGTACCCGGATGCTTAGAAGAAACTTCCCCTCCACAACCAAAGATGACCGAGCAGAGTACATGAGGGACACTAGCTGGGAACTTGACTCTTCGAAGAAAAGATCCAAAGGCTTAGCTAAAAGTCCAAGGAAAGAAGTGGTCAAGATCTTTTTCAAGATTTTGAAACTCCATATTTCTTGTACCCCTGTGGTCCTATTTATAGACAAAAATCTGGGGGGGGGGGTCTCTAGGCGAGAAGAAACGATCTTGCAATCATCGACTGCTGCTTTCGGGCGACCTGGTTCAGTTACTAGCGAGTATTGGCTGTCGATTATCTGTGGTGTTGGTCGAATGTTGCCTGCTAAACGAGTATTCGTTGTTGCTCTCCGCTGGTACTGTTCAGAGCTTGCTTGTATAAAAAGGTCTTTGAAGCTCGTCTGCGCTGTCGGGTGGTCACGCTCCGTGGCGAGTATGATCCTCGCTTGCGTCTAAAGGTCCCCCTGCCTCCCCTACTGACCATTGAATACTGATCGGTCTTCATGTACTGGTGTTGCTTGTGTTGACTTGTTTACTCGTTTGACTGCTGATCGTTTACCGCTGACCCTTGACGAATCGGGGTTGTACACATTCTCCGCTCTTTTCGAGCGACCTAGGAGCTCGGAAAGAAACATCCAATCCCGCATTCGGCAAGGTTTTTGGCGAGCTCTCAACCCTGCGATGCTCGGCGGACACCCCTCTCCGACCTATATAAATAGAGGGGGAGGGGATGACCCTCGGGCGCCGCTTTCTGACTGCTGCAAGCTGGTCTACACCGCTGAATAAGTCACAAGGAGGTTTGACGCCCTCGGGGCCTTTCTCGGTACTCGGCCTAAGACTGCTAATAAGCGCGAACGGGAAGGTCACGACGAGGAAGGTGACCGCCAAAGGAAGAAGAAGCTGAGAAAAGATCCTCTTACTGAAAAGGAGCCCGCTGCACCGAACGCTGAGCTCGCAGACCCCGCAGAGTCTTCCCTTGCCCCGGGCACTACAAAGGATTTGCTGAACAAGATGGGCTTGGGCAAGGACACTGATACCCCGAGGGATGACTCGGGTTGCCAAGAAGATCGGGCGAGTACCCCTGTTGTCACGCCTTTGGTGGCCACCTCGCCTAGTGTCGTCGCCCCTACTGTCGAGTTACCTGTTACTACTTCTGCGCCCTCCGAGGTTGATCGTACGTCGGACGACTACCCAACTTGGTACGATAACTACTCGCAGATGATTGATCTCGTGATTTCGCTTCCTGGTTGTCTCTCCTGACGAGTTTCAGTGACACTGTAGATAGTACGTCGTTGGTGGAACCCGCCCACCCGAGTAGTGTGCCAATACCTCAAGGCCTTCTGCCCAGTACCTCGCGTCCTCACACTGTGCGACTTCACCTTGGTTCCGGTTGGCTGACTCATGATTGGCCTGCTGGTAACCTCGTAGAGGACCTCCCCACGCCGACGCCTCCTCGCTCGGGCACTCTACCTTCCCAGGGGCTGTTGGGAATGCGGCACCTTCATCTTCATTTCGTCCTGGCGGGAATGAGAGAGGACAGCCTTTCGGGCCACCTCATTCTGCTGATCGTCGTCATCCGGACCTTCGGGGGAAGGGTCTGGATAAAACACCTGCTCCCGCCTCCTCGCCGCCTCGCAACTTTTGGAGTTCTAAGGGTCAGCGCAGTGGTCGTCTTGCTGTCCATCGGGACTCCTACCATCGAAGCCCGTCTCCTCGGCGGGTGCGGGGCTCTCCTTGGCGGACTCCACCTCGTCGCTAATACCGACCACCAGCTCCGCGTGCTAGTAACGATAATCGTCTTTCTCTGCTTGTTTTTCCTCTGCGCTTGTATTGAAAGTGACGAGTTCTTTATGTTGGTCACCCTCCTCCTGGGGGAGCGTTGATAGACGCCATCAGGCTCCCCCTGCGCGAGTACCAAGAGAAGGCGGTCGTAGCCTACCTTAATCTAGAGATAAAATATGATCAACTGGCTTCTGCGATCTCGCCGACGTCTGGGCTCGCTGGAAACTCGCGTTGCCAAGCTGGAGGAAGCTGATGAACGCATGAATCTTGCCGAGTCTCGCTACGGTGAGATCAACTTCGTGGAGCAGCGTCTCGTGATGGTGGAACATCAGCAGAAATTGCTTAACAACACTCCTCGTGATTCAGACGAGTATTGGGTCGGTGGGGCGATTAGCAAGGATGGATGACGACGTCCTGTGATGCGAGGAACTCCTGAATCAAGCGAATGAGTGCATGCGACGACTGCGAGATCGAAGCTGGCTGGGCGACATGCTCGACCAGCTGATCGTCCGAGGAACCTACATGCCCATTAGCTTTCTTTTCTTCTTGCTCTTAATTCTGTGAATTTGTCATCAGCTCTGTAATAATATTTTCATTTATTTTTGTTGAATTGCATGATATTTATTTGAGAAACTCGCTCTGCCGAGTAATTTGACTGATGATTATCTCTTGCTTTTGTCTTACACATAAGTGACAATCTTCATTCTGTGTTGACGAGTATCGAGAGGTAGCTCGCTAGGTTCGTTTGTTGATATAGACGCTTTTCTGTATTCTGTGCGAGTATGCAGTTCGCTCCTGACACTGCGGAGTGCTCGATGTCGAACTCTGTCGCGGGAGCCAATCTCCCGCTTCTCCTCTTCGCTTTTATCTATAAATAGGAGGGCGGGGGGGGGGGGGGGGATGATGCTGCTTTTTCGGAACCCTTGTCTTTGTTTGCCCGTCGTCTGCCTTTGCTAACTCGATTCTCGCTCCTTGCTTCTCGCTCCCAACTTTTAGGATGGTTTCGGCCGAGGATGCTCATGCGCGCAAAATCAATCATGCCGCGCATTTCATTGCCTCCAACTTCAAGAAACATATCACCGGTTCCGCCGACCTTGACGACTTCAAAGACCGCTTCTTCCCACCCACCGAGGAGGGCTTCCATGCGAGGATACCTCACAACAATGAACGAATAAACTCCTTCGACGACCGAGTAGTGCTGCCCATCCGACACTTTGAAGTCGGCCTCCGCCTGTCGCTATGGCTGGAGTTTTGCGAGATATTTCGGCACTTCGGGCTGATGCTAGCGCAGATCAATCCTAAAGGCGTGGCGATCATCATGGGGTACCTCTCCTACTTAAGAACGGAGGAGATTTTCTTCGAGCTGGCGACTTTCAAGAAAATCTTCAACATTGGGGCGACCACGAAAAGGTTCTTCTCCATCCATACTTGCACTGTGGCGGGGACGGTAACAAGGTACACCGCTGGACAAAGCGGTTTGTGATCCTCGACGGCCCAATCGATGACATTCCGTTCGCCTTGAAACAACCTCTGGACGAGGTCTTTAACGCCCCGGTCTTGGAGGGGCCATGCCCAGAACCCGCGATCTGCCTTCGTCGGCAGGAAGTTTGACGCCGCATACTGACGTCGGGATGCCGCTGACCTTCATTACATCTGGCCGGGCACTGGTACGTTCTCGGCTTACTCCAGATGTGTGTACTTGCGACTTCTCAGTAGAACTGGCTAACCTTGATCTCGTGATGCCAGGTGTTCGTACAGTCCCGCGAGAACCGCTTCCCCCTGCGAAGGAACCATCTTCGTCGGCCCCCGCGCCAGAGTCACAGAGAGTACTTTTGAATCGTCACCAAGGAGACCTAGATCGATGTCGCCAATTCCTGAAGAGCCTCAAGTCGCTACTTCGCCTATACGGCCCCCTGATGCTGCACCTCCCATACGGTCGGACCCTGGCGAGCCATCGAGGAAGCGATCTCGCACGAAAGAGTTTGTCTCCAAGAAAAAGAGAATCACTGCTGAAGACGAGGACGGGGACCCTACCCGCATCCTAATTACGGCCAGGGGAGCGCGGGGGTGGACCGCTTTGGTCGCCCCTTGGTTACCTGGGAGGAGGGGGATAGCGAGGTTCCCCTCAGCACCAACCTCCCTCTCTGGACTGAAAACTGTGATGATGACGGCGAGGTCTACAATCTCGCCTTTGTCTTGTACGGGCGAGAGGATGCTGCGGTGTTGCCGGAGTCAAGCACCTCCTTCCTCGCCAACCAGACTTCGAGGTCGCTATTTCGGTCCCTAGAGCTCGCCCACTAGGCACCAGCTGGCGAGGAACTTGAAGGCGGCGGACAACAGGTTCGAGGTCCAAAGTAACCAGATCGATTCCCTCACCCGCCAACAGGCAGAGTCCCAGGAGAGGATCGAGGAGCTGGAAAATAAGCCGCGGGCGTCCGAGGCCAAGGTCGCCGAAAGCAAGGCCTACGAGGTGATCTTGGTCAGAAGAATAATAGTTCAATATGTACTACCTGCATAGGTCGGCGATGTGATTTGACATAGAGATCTTTTTTTCTGCAGGAGGCCGAGCTGGTCGTGGGCCAGCGTATTTCAAAGTTGGAGCAGAAGCTTGCCGAGAGCCAGACGACGTTGGAGGCCTGTCAAGTCCACGTCATCGAGTTTGAAAAGCGGGAGGCTGCAAAGGATCCAACGCCAGAGGCATGTACTTCAGGCGTCAGGAAAAAGATCCGGATTGTTCAGGATGATCCCCATCGCCTGAGGCACGAGATAGCTCGGATGGTTGGTTATGTACTCCTCGCTCAGTTGCAGCTCGAGAATCGGTTGATGCCGGGCTCCAAGGACCTTACCGTGGACGACATCATCCCTGGTCTTGTTGCCGAACCGTCTAACTCTCCAATGCCTTCAAGATCGCTGAGCGACAATGAAGACGATTCAGATGTAGAGGAATGCGGCGAGAATGATGGCTCCGACGAGGATGCTTCCTGAAAACGACGGCTCGAGATTTGATTGCGCAAAGGTCGGGGAACTCGCTACCTTGTTTTTTTGGAACATCTGTAATTAAAAGTAAAAAAACCATATATATTTTTTGGCAATGGACCTTCCTGTGTTCCACCTGTTTCTTTCTCATTGCTTTCTGAATGCTCGCTCATTTTGATGTACTCGTAGGCCTTTAGGCATGACCTGTGATGAATACTCGCTAGGCTCTTAGGCACGATGTTGAGGTTGATACTCGCTAGGAACATGAGCGCGGGAAGGTCGATGCACGTCGGGTACTTCACTTACTCGCACCTCGATGTTCGCACTTGTATGCTCGCAAAAAGGAAACTTCATCATATCTGTTTGGTTTTTTGCAGGATTTGTGTAATTGCCCAAGAGAAGGGACTTGCTGAAAGGAAAACCAAAAGATTCTCTCGCTTGCTGACTATGATCTTTCAGATAAGGGAGTTGCACTCGGGGGGTCTCGTAAGACGGACACTCTCGAGGCCAACACTCCACTTCAACTGACAAAGAATCTCGAAGGGATCCAGAGATAGGGAATGACAGTCGGGTGTCCAATGGGACGTACACACTCGAGGCCTCCATCCTACCACAGACTCGAACTTCTCAGAACTTCTTTGCTTAGCTGCTTCCAAAAGCATGACGGGTTATCCCACCTTGACATTAACAGAAACTCATCCTGCTTCGCAGAACAAACAGTCGCTAAGAGCGGGTCTTTTAGTCTTCTCAAAAACCGATGATGCCTTTACATAAGGAGTCACTTTATGAGGTCGACCCTTCGTCGAGTTTGGGAGGTTGGACATTCAGACCTGTTCCTGATAGTTCCTCTAGTCAGATGAGAAGTGCGATCGGGTAGGTAGCTAGGCCAACATACAAGGGGGGAGCTGATCTCGACCGTCAATGCAGGGGCTTGGACTTACAAGAACGCTTTTAAGACCAGACACACTGTCCCATCACCCGCTCTGGGATTTTTAGGACAATCATGTCGGAGGCGGGTTTCCCAAATCGATCGTGGAGATTGACTTCACTGTTTCTAGCTAACTTGAGATGATTCGAATAAAGAAGATAACTCGTACCAAACCCATGTTTCCGGGGGCGAGGACTTTTATAAAAATGCAGAAGCAACTTTACATACAAACAGTCATTTACATTTTACCGCTATAGATAGAATCTTTTCATGTCATCCCCGCTCCAAGCACTTCCTAGCAGCTCTCCTTCTTGCTCTTATAAACGGTAGCCTCCAGTGGCTAGAGCCTCTTGAACGATGAAGGGTCCCTCCCAATTTGGATTCAGCTTGCCAACAGCTGCTGCCCTTTCTGCTGCGTCTGCCTTCTTCATGACGAGATCTCCTGCAAGGAACTGCTTGAGACAAACTTTTTTGTCGAAGTGCTTTGCCATTCACCTCTTGACCTCCTCTTGGCGGATAGCGACTATATATCGAAGCTCTTCGATGTAGTCCAAGAGAGCCTCTGGGCATCTTCATTTTCTAGGCGCCACTCTTCGTTGTCGTCGCCTGCTGCGACGACTCTCAGGATCCGGACTTCGAACTCCACTGGGATGAGAGCTTCAGACCCGTGGGATAACTTGAAAGGCGTTTCCCCCGTAACCAAGTTAGTAATTGTTCTCAGAGCCCATAGGACCGAAGGGAGTTGCTCCGCCCAGTTCCACCTTCAGGTTGACGGCCTTCTTCTTCAGGAGGTTGATGATCAGCTTGTTGGCTGCCTCCATCTGTCCGTTGCTCCGAGGGTGGTGTATATAAGCAAATCGATGATCCATTTCTAGCTGCTTGCAGAAGTCTTCCAGCTCTAAGTTGACGAATTGTGGGTCGTTGTCGGTGATGATGGACGAGAGTGATCCCGAGCATACAGACGATCTCTCCCCAAATGAAGTTCTTCACGATCTGAGACGTGATTTTGGCAAGAGCTTTCGCGTCGATCCACTTAGAGAAGTAGTCGATCATGACGTAGAAACAAACTTTCTTTGATCGCTAGCTTGGGGAAAAAGGCCTATCAAATCCATCCCCCGGATGGCGAAAGGCCAAGGGGCGGTGATTGTGCGAAGTTGTCGAGCCGGCTGCAACTGGAGAGGAACGAAGAGTTGACACTCCGGACATTTCTTTGAGAAGGCTTCTGCATCCTTCCGAATGGTCGGCCAGAAATAGTCGTGCCTCAGAATCTTTTGTTCCAGAGTGCGAGTCCCAGAGTGGCTGCCACACTCTCCTGAATGGATTTATCCAAGTACTCGAGGGATCTCTGCTTCCGACAGGCATCTGGCCAGGGAGCCCAAGATGGTCTTACGATACAGCTCTCCTTCGTGTAGCAGATAGTACGCCGCCTTGTATCGAAACTTCCTTTGATCTCCCTCGCTGGCAGGAAGCCGACCTGTCGTTAAGAAAGTAACGAACGGGTCCTTCCAAAGAAGCTCTCTGCTTTATCTCCATCATCTCTCCTTCCTAAGTTATCAAGGCGCGCTCCTAGGCGCGCCTGAGGTGCCGGGCGCACCAGGCGCAGCCCGCCGCGCCTCAGCACAGCTGAGGCGGGCAATGTGCCCCAGGCGCGCCTCAGGCGCGCCCAGGCGCGTGTCTTATAGGCTCTCAGGCGCGCCCGGGCCTTTCAAGGTGTTTTTTTAAATTGTTTTTTGATATGGGCAAAAACATGAACTTAGACGCACCCGAGGCACCCCCTAGGCGCACTTGGACGCCCAATTCGCTGAAATGGAGCGAATTGAGCGCCCAATTCGCTGAAATTGAGCGCCCAATTCGCTGAAATTGAGCGCCCAATTCGCTGAAATTGAGCGCCCAATTCGCTGAAATTGAGCGCCCAATTCGCTGAAATTGAGCGCCCAATTCGCTGAAATTGAGCGAATTGAGCGCCCAATTCGCTGAAATTGTGCGAATTGGGCGCCCAATTCGCTGAAATTGAATTTCTGCGAATTGGGCGCCCAATTCATTGAAATTGAGCGAAATCGCGGAATTTCAGCGAATTGGGCGCCCAATTCGCTCAATTTCAGCGAATTGGGCGCCCAATTCGCTCAATTCAGCGAATTGGGCGCCCATTCACTCAATTTCATTTTTCCCCAAT
Source organism: Platanthera guangdongensis (assembly GCA_039583875.1). Lineage (NCBI taxonomy): Eukaryota > Viridiplantae > Streptophyta > Magnoliopsida > Asparagales > Orchidaceae > Platanthera > Platanthera guangdongensis. The sequence continues at coordinate 196,285,871 of CM077148.1, forward strand.
TTTGTGCCTCACGTGTCTCAGGCGCGCGCCTAGGCTCCAGGGGCCCTTTGCGCCTCGGTGCGCCTTGCGCCTTTGATAACTTAGTCTCCTTCCTCGATGGACGGTCAAAACAGCTCTGTCACAGTTCCTCCGGCCCTGGGGCCGTACTAGGCGAGGTAGTACGCATCCGAGTTCTTCTCTTTTGACACATGCTCGACAAAGAAAGTTTGAAAGTTCCCAATCAAGGCTCTTACTTTTATCAGATATCTTTGCAGGATGGGGTCACGTACTTCGAACTCTCCCCTGATTTGAGACGTGGCTACTATCGAATCGGTGAAGGTCTTGAGGTCCTGGATTCCCAACTCCTTGGCGAGACGCAAGCCTGCCACCATGACCTCATACTCCGCCTGATTGTTCGTGATGGGGAAGAGGATCTTAACTGCTTGCTCGATCCTAGTTCCCTGGGGGCTCACTAGTACGACGCCTGCTCCCACCGATCTCTTGCCCGAAGCTCCGTCTACGAACATCTTCCATGAGACTGGGTTGGAGGAGCCCTCGTCTCTTCCTGCCTCGGCTGAGAAATCGGCCAGGAAGTCCGTCACTGTCTGGAGCCTTGATTGCCACCCTTGGGGAAAAAGAGATGTCGAGCTCACTAATCTCTACTGCCCACTTCGCCAACCTTCCCGAATGCTCCACTCCATCCAAGATACTTCGTAACGGACGGTCAGAGACAACCTTGATGGAGTGAGCTTGAAAGTATGGTCGGAGCCTCCGCGCCGAAACCACCAAGGCGAAAGCTAGCTTCTCCAGGATGGGGTACCTCGCCTCCACCCGCCTAAGCACCCTACTCACATAGTAGATAGAGAGCTGCTTCTTCTCCTCTTCCCTGACAAGTACATAGCTAACTGCCTCGCTCCCACTCCTAGGTAAAGGAGATCTTCACCTTCTTGTGTGCTTTGGAGTAGAGGAGCTTGAATTAGCTGCTGCTTGAAGCTTTCCAAAAGCCTCCTCACACTCTGCGGTTCACTCGAACTTCTGGTTGCCTCAGAGAGTCTTGAAAAATGGATAACACTTCTCTCCTGCCTTGGATAGGAAACGACTGAGACCCGCCAGCCTCTGTCAGCCTATGTACTTCCTTGGAATTCTTCGGGGATGTCATTTCCAAAATGGCCTTTACTTTGTCGGGATTAGACTCCACCCTCCTTGGAGTGAGGAGATGACCTAAAAACCTTCCCCTTCCTACTCCGAAGACGCACTTTACCGGGTTGAGCCGCATCTTGTACTTCCGCAGAGTCGCGGAGGTCTCCCACTAGATCCTTAGTGTGCTTCGTGATGCTCCTGTTCTTGACCAGGAGGTCATCCGTGTATAATTATAGGTTCCGCCCCTTTTGTTCCTTGAAGACTTTATCCATCATTCTTTGGTAGGTCGCACCTGCGTTCTTAAGCCCAAAAGCATCATCTTGTAGTTGTAGCAACCGTCGCTGGTGATGAAGGATCCGTCGTCGGCAGTAGGGGGATGCATCCGGATTGGGTGATACTCTGAAAAAACATCAAGGAAACTCATCACAGGAAAACCGACGGTTGAATCAACCAGCGCGTCAATTCGAGGCAAGAGTAGCAATCCTTCGGGCAAGCTTTATTCAACGTTAAAGAATCAATACAAAGTCTCTAACCCCCTCCGACTTTCTTAACCATTACAATATTAGAGATCCAGCCTGGGTACTGGATCTCCGAAACAAAACCCGCCTCCAACAACTTCTTCACCTCCTCCCGGATTGGTTCAGCTAGCGCAATGACACTCTTCCTCTGCTTCTGACGGACGGGGGCGACCTTCAGATCCAGGTTGAGGCGATGACAGGCAACCTCTGCATCGATTCCCGACATCTTTGCGGCATTCCAGGCAAAGATGTCTACATTTTCTTGCAGATAGACCATCATCTCTACCTTCCCCTCCAGCGTCAGGGATCCTCCAATCTTCAGCAGTCCAGGCTCTCCTCCCATGGTGATCACCTCCACTTCCTCCAGCTCCTCCACAGCTCTCAGCCCATCCTCCCTTTCAGGATCTTCTCCAGCCTCTTCGCATGCTCCATCCATCTGATGGTACTGACGACACTAAGATAACACTCTCGGGCATCTTTAGGATCTCCTCGGACCCTTACTTGGACGTTGCCTCTGCAGTACTTCAGGCATTGATGATATGATGATGGAACCGCCTTGAAGTAGTTGATGAGGGGTCTTCCAAAGATCGCGCTATAACAACTTGGTGTGTCCACGATAACGAACCTGTATCGGATCGAGGTGCCGCCAAGGGTCAACAGAAGATCCGCTCCTCCCTCCACCTCCTTTTTCTCTCCGGAAAAGCCAAAGAGGGGTCCGTCAGCAGCCAGGACCCTGGACGCCTCCACCTGCAGCCCGACTAAGGTCCTCTTGAAGATGACATTCATCGAGCTCCCGTTGTCTGCCAAGATTCGGCCAACGGTGAAGTCCTCGATGACGGCTTTTATGACGAGGGCATCATGAAAGAGGTTCTCATTCACTAACATGTCCTCACAAAAAGTGATCTCCTGCAACGACGACGGCGCTTGAGAGGTCGAGGCGATGCTCTTACGGTAGATCTGATGGAGACTTCCCTTGCGGGAAGCTCCAAGCCCGGCTCCTCCGTTGATCACTCCTACTTGCCCTCGTCCCAGGCCTTGGACCACCTCCCCGCTACCACCTTGGTCGACCTGATCCTCGTTCCTACTCCCCGGAGCTTGGAACGCTACCGGTCCCGCAGGAGCCTCTTGCCTTTGCCTTGGCTACTCCCTCTCTGTCGCTCCTTCCAGCCTCCTTCTTGCTTCTCATAAATCGGGGCAATTCATGATTCGTGCCCCTCTACTCGATGCAGATCGCAGTAAAGGGGAATCTCCTCCGGCCGATTCATCACCGGCTGGATCCTCCTGCGACGCCTATTCCCTTGTCGGGCAATGGTCATCTTCTCCTCCTGAGCTCTTCCCTGCCTCCTTTCCGACTGGTTTTCGTTCCTTCTCTCCTGGTTTTGGTACCGAGGTCTTCCCGGTGGCCTCCACTGGGGCCGGTTCACGGGATACTGGAATCGCCGTGCCTCCTCCCTTCTTTCTGGAGCCACCACGGGCCTCCTCTCCTCCTGCTTGCGAGGCCTCTTTTGGCTCTTCTGCTCCTCCACCTTCCTGGGTTCTTCCCTTCTCCTTCGTTCCTCCTGCCTCCCCGGTGCTACTCTGGCCCTTACTTCCGAAGGTCCTGCTCTCTCCCTACCTCCCAGGTTCTCCCCATCCAGTCTTGCCAAGAAGTCGGGATTCTTCTCCTCCCCTTGCACAAATTTGTTCGCCCTTTCGATAATCTCCTCAAAAGATCTCGGGGGCTTGGAGCCGATCTCCAGGCTGAAGAGACCCCACTTTAGGCCGAACTTCAGGTCCAACATTAGGGTGAAGCCATCCACTTCTAAAACCTCCTCCTGAAAACTGTCGATGTAGTGGCCAAGGTTCTCGTGCTGCCCCTACACGATCTTGGAGAGAGCGGTTGCCTCGTTCTTCCATTTCCTGGACGTTGCGAACCTTGCCATCAGGCCCCAACGCAGGTCCTCGAAGTAGTAGATGGAGCCTTTGGGCAACTGGTGAAACCAATCTCTTTCCTTCCCCTTGTAGGCGATGAAGAAAAACCTGCACTTGGACACATCAGTCATGTTGCAGATAGACATCACGTTCTTGAACCATTGAAGATTCCTGATCAGGTCATCTCTGCCAGAGTAGTAGCTCAGGACGGGTTCTCTAAAGCCTTCGGGAACTGGGTCTGCTAGGACTTCGTCACAGAAGGGGCTCCTCCCTCGTTGACGATGATGGGCTTCGTTCTCGCGAGTATCTTCCTCATACTCGCTACCCGACCGAGTATCATGGAACCTCGTCGGCTGCTCCGCGTTTCTGAACCTGATTCTTTGGTTGCTCGTCGGACAGTACTGCGAGTGCATTGGTCGCTCCTGCTCCCCTCTTGCTCGCTCCTTCCCTGGCTGCCTACGGGGCATCCATTCCTTCGACGGTGTCACGCGACGAGCCGAGGTCACCGTGACATCGGGGCGAGGAGAGAACCTTGCTAGGATGCTCCTCTTGATCCTCCTTGTGTCGAACATTGCCATAGTCACAAAGTCGCCTCCTCTCGCCGAGTTGCTGACTCCTGCCGAGTCGTCGGTTATCTCCTCATTCTCGCCTCCATTCACCATCTCGCCTACCCATGAAGCTTTCCTTCTCGGCTACGATCCACGCTTACCACACCAAAATGTTGAAGTCGGGAAAATCCCTACTCTAAAATTCGAATCAGGGCAGCCTAAGATTACTAATCCAGCGGTCAAGCTCGACGGCTTAGCGGGCTAGAACGCAGAAATAAGGACGACAAAAAGGACCCCAGGTGCTGCGGCAGGGAGGTCCCACCACGTACCCAGATGCTTAGAAGAAACTTCCCCTCTACAACCAAAGATGACCGAACAGGGTACGCGGAGGATACTAGCTGGGAACTTGACTTTTCAGAGAAAGGATCCAAAGGTCAGCTAAAAGTCCAAGGAAAGAAGTTGTCAAGATCTTTTCAAGATTTTAAAGTCCATATTCTTGTACCCCTGGGGTCACCTGGGGGGGGGGGGGGGGGTCTCTAAGCGAGAATATCCAATCCTGCGATCATTGGATGCTGCCTTCGGGCGACCTGGTTCGGTTACTGATGAGTATTGGCTAGCTATTATCTGTGGTGTTGGTCGAAAGTTGTCTGCTAGGCGAGTATTGCTGTTGCTCGCCACTGGTATTGTTTGGAGCTCGCCAGTATAAAAAGGTCTTTGAAGCTCGTCCGCGCTGCTGGGTGGTTGCGCTCCTTGGCAAGTATGATCCTCGTTTGCATCTAAAGGTCCCCTTGCCTCCCCTACTGACCATTGAATACTGATCGGTCTTCATGTACTGGTGTTGCTTGTGTTGACTTGTTATGCTATAGATCGTTGACCGCTGACCCTTGACGAATAGGGGTTGTACATGTACAAGTTAAATGGAAGATATACGTGACTTTCACGTCATCTTCATTTTTTTCAATCACATCTCATATATCATATATTAAATAAAGACAATTTATGTCCAAAAACATAGATAGGACTCATGAATGTAACTATATGATCAATTGACTACCACCTATCATCCAATTACATTCTTTTCTTCTTATCATCATCACAACATACACAATTTTTGAGTGTTTTCAAACATACTATGCAATATCAAAGAGTATGTGTAGTTTTTTAAAATTTTAAATTAAAAGAAACAGTTTCAATGATTTTTGAGAACGAGTTTCCGTGAGTTTCCCTACTCCGAAATGTTTCGGATATGATACGTAAAACCTTTGTAAGTATCCGTGTTTTGTAGTGGATAACCATGTTTTTTGGATTACAGTGCTATCTATCAAACACAATGTATTTGCAAATAATATAATTTTTTGTTTACATTATTTCTTTAAAAAATTCTCATCTAAGAGCTTTTATTTGACCAATTGATACCAAATAGCATTAGTATTTTTTTTCTTTCAGTGACATAAATGTTTATGTTTTCACATGCCAAATATTCCTTGTTGTGTGCATTCAATAGTATATAGGATATATAGGATATTTCATAGATTCATTTATTAACCTATAAAATTCTTATTTCAGAATTTGTGTTTGTCAAGCTATATATTAAAAAATGGACTGTTTTGAAGTAGACTTTAGAAATGTCAAAGTTTATAATTAACAATTTTTTTTACATCTAACCAATTTAAATACAGAAAAGATTATTTGAAATTTCTTCTATCAATGCTTATAGATTTTTTTTGGTTGAATTGATACTTGATATGGTACTAAATTAGAAACCCGATATTAATTTCCTAAACAAAACGGTGTAGAAATTTGGGAGAATTTATTAGTCATCACAACTGTAAAAAGGAATACAAATCTATGTTTACAAATACACAAACATAATTATGAATTAATAAATTTTTTGTCAGATTTAAATTATGCATGTTGCAGATTTTGTTTTGATCGATTAGATGTGCGAGGCTGTAAACGTGAAACTTGAATCTTGACGAGACACTTTAGAAAAAAAGGGTTTTAGGTTGAGCACGACAAAGACGGAGTATATGGAGCTTAAATTTAGTAATGCAAGAAGGATGATGACTCTATTAAGTTGGGTGACCAAGATATTTCACGCAATGAGTGTTTTAAATATTTGGGATCAATAATTCAAAAATATGGAGGTATAGATAAAGATTTGACACATAGAATTCAAGTAGGTTGGTTGAACTGGAGTGACGTGTATGGGATCCTATGTGATTGTAAAGTATCATTAAAACTTAAAGACAAGTTTTACCATACTGCAATTAGACCAGTGATGCTATACAACTCTGAATGTTGGGCAGTGAATTGTGTGCATGAGCAAAAAATGGGAGTTGTGGAGATGAGAATGCTTAGGTAGATGGATAAAATTAGGAATGAATGTATCAGGGATAAGATGGAGTGGCACCAATTGTAGAGATGCAAGAAGCTCGATTAAGGTGGTTCGGACACGTACAAAGGAGACCATTAGACGCACCTGTTATGTGTCGTAAAATTTTAGCTACTAGACATGTTAAGTGGGGGAGGGGTAAACCAAAAAAACTTGGAATGAAACTATAAGGAAAGATATGATGTACCTAGGCATTAGTGAGATTATGACTAAAGATAGGGCACAGTGGCGTCAAAGGATCCATGTAGCCGACCCCATTATTGGTGGGATAAAGGCGTGGGTGTTGTTGTGTATTTGAATCATGCTTGCTTTTCAGGTGTCACAAAGCTGAACAGATTAGAACTGGAAGTTGCATGTGAAGACTTCAGCAACATCATAAGCACTCATCCCGAATGTATCGTGTTCAAGGGCACATTGTCCAGCGGAACTGAGATCGCTGTTGTTTCTACTGTGATTTCTTCCAGCAGAGACTGGTCAAAACACGCAGAGTTGCGGTTTCGTGAGAAGGTTTTTGAACCCTAGTCCCATTCAATTTCTTTAAGCATGAAACATGTTTGCATGTGTTATGGAAATTTTCCTTCTTTCTTCCGTAGATAGATGCCCTGTCGAATGTAAATCATAAGAATTTTGTGAATCTTCTCGGTTATTGTTCGGAGGACAAACCGTTCATGCGAATGATGGTGTACGAATATGCTCCAAATGGGACATTGTTTGAGCATCTTCATGGTAAGAGCACTAGTTCTTAGTGTTTTGAAGATTGAATTTCTTGTAGAAAAAAAATTTCATATCCTTTTGGTTTTGCAGTGAAAGAGTTCGAGCATCTTGATTGGGCTACTCGAATGAGAATAGTTATGGGGATTGCTTATTGTCTTCAATTCATGCACCATGAACTATACCCTCCAATTATTATTCATGAGCTACAATCTAACTCTGTATACCTCACAGATGATTATGCAGCAAAGGTACATTAATTTTACAAAACAAATCTAACCTATTTACATTATAGTCATTAAACTTATGCAAACATGAACATTACGATCCTTCCATCATTCTGATAGTCAAAGACCGACTACAGAGAAGTCCCATATGGAGCACATTCCAGGCGCAGAACTTCCCCTTAATCAAAGTTTTGATGTACAAAATATAATACATTTGAAATAGTTTGAATCATTTTGATCATTTTCTCGTAATTTCCTGCTTCTTTATGCTCGCATGCTGATTAAATTTCTTATAGATTTGTGATAGAAGTACTTGGAAAGAGATATCTAGAGAACGATGTAAATCTACGGATCATGACCTCGATCCCTCTGAATCTCCAGATATATGTCGTGGAAGCAATGTTCGCAGCTTCGGAATACTTATGCTAGAAATTATTTCCGGGAGGCTCGCATTCTCAGAAGAACATGGCTCAATATTGCGCTGGGTATGCTTTCTTGAAGAAAATAGTTAAGTATCAAGGATTTCCATGGATGCTAACATGTGTCGTGATGCCAGGCTACTGAATTTCTCAATGATAAGTATAATATCAAATGTCTGGTCGACCGATCGTTGAAGTCGTTCAAGAACAACGAACTAGAAGCCATCTGCGAGGTTATACGAGACTGCATCTGCCAAGATCGAGAGGATCGGCCGACGATGAAAGAAGTCGCTGTAAGACTGAGCAATTCTTTGGGAATCACTCCAGATGCGGCGGTGCCGAAACTTTCTCCTCTATGGTGGGCGGAGCTCGAGATTCTCTCCGCGGAAGCAAATTAAGTTGTGCCTGGAGAACTTTGGCGCTTCCTTCCGGTATTCGTCTCTTGTCGCTCGAGAGTTGAATTGTGCTCGCATGTCCGAATCTTTTACCATTGCGAACTTCATTCTTTTCTATTTCCCCATAAAAATGTTGATGTATGTAGTTTGTGAAACATTGGATTGTGTTGTTGTATGCCTCTCTCTAAAAACCAAATGTTGAACTATGAAGTTTCTTCTATCCAAACTATGTTGTGCGAGTATATATGCATGTCATGCATAAGATAAACATGATTATGCTTTTTTGTACATGCTTTCAACATCTAATATAATGTTTTGTTGTTAAGAATGTAATCTCAGTGGAAAATTTATGTAGTCCTATAATGTTTCTGCTCTGAGTTCTGCTATAATGACCAAACCCATAATATTTGAGTTATTATCCGCTTCGGTTTAGTCTAGCTCATGTTAAACTGAACCACATGATTTTATTTTTATTCAAGTTGCCGACGAGTATTTCCCAAACGGTCACCCATCTTGCCTTATCAATATACCCCTTCCAAGTGGGGGTGGAGCATCCTGAGGTTCAGAAGGAGCAGGATCCTCAAATGAAGGAGCTTGAGAAGTTTAGGGAGTGGGTTCTTCAGGTGCTGGAACTGAAGAAGATGGAGGTTGACTGCTTGAGCATTGTGAGATGGAACTGGAGCTACTTCTTCTTCTTAACCGCCGTGTTCTTGACCACCGCCGCTATGTCAAATGGGCCCTAAATATTTTTGATGGGGCAAAGTATAATTTGTAGAAGAACCTGGGTAATTAACCTGCAACCCATAACCCTCACTAACTTAGTGAGGATCATGGAGATAACCACTGCGCGCTCGATCGACATGCTCGATCCTTGTGCACAATTTGCGCAGGTGATCCCATTACGCACACCACTAGAGTAACCGCCCGTGGCCGGTCGTCGCCGCTGCCGCCATCATCATCGGCGTCGTCATCACCAGCGTGGGGCGGCCCAGGTTTGGCCGGCCTCCGTGAGGGCGGTGCGCGACGCTGCCTCGTCGGCCTCCCAGAGGTTGGCGCTAGGTGGCCCTCACCTGGTCGGTCTTCGCGAGGCCGGCGTCGGGCGCCGCCCGGCCGGCCTCCCGAAGACCGGCGCTTGGCGGCCCTTGCCTAGCCGGCCTTCGTGAGGCCGGCGCCGGGCGCCGCCCGGCCGACCTTGCGAAGGCCGGTGCCGGGCTGCCCTTGCCTAGTCGGCCTCCGTGAGGCCAGCATCGGGCGCCGCCCGGGCGGCCTTGCGAAGGCCCCCTCCGTGAGGTCGGAGCCAGCCGCCGCCCAACTGGCCTCCGTGAGGCCAGCGCCGGGCGCTGGCCGGCCTCCATGAGGCCGGCACCGGGCGCCGGTCGGCCGGCCTTGCGAAGGCCGCCAAAGGTCGGCGTCGGGCGGCCCTCGCCCAACCGGCATCCGTGTGGCCGACGCAGGGCGTTGCCTAGTTGGTCGCCCCCGGGATGCCTCGTCCAGCCGGCGGCCTTCCGGTCGGCCTCCCCCCGGCTGGCCGCCCGGTCGGTATTCTCCGACAGGGTTTTTCTGGTCGGCCTTGTTTTGACTGCCACCGTCTGATTATCCTTCGACGATCGCCACCATCCCTTATGCGGGTAACCACACACATAACCACCGACATAATCACCCTCATGAGTGGAGGAAAATAAATAAAAAAATTATTGCTTGCGTATAGTAAAATTATAAAATAATATGCTCCTTGAAACTATATTAAAAATGGTCTGCACCTAGTAATGAGGGTGGTTTCGGATTGTGGATAGACGCATAACTATCGTAACTACTCCTAGGGTCTATAAAAAGCCCTCCAGACACATCTCATTTCTAACTTTCTCCGCTCAATCTTATCCTCCTACAAGCCAGAGCTCTGCTGAAATCCTCCTACAAGCCTCCCCCTTCAAGCGTTTCAAGAATTTGGCTACGTCCTCAACATTTCGATGTGCAAGACGTCTCACTGACCGCTTCAAGAATTTCCCAACGCTCAAGGCATTCTGTAAGTCTCCCACAACAATTCTCCTACGCGCGACGCTACAACACACTGCGTCCGGGCAACATCCGAGAGTGTTCTCCGCCAACAGCAAGAGACAGCTTTCGAGCTTTGCGAGTTGCAATCTGTTGCTTTCCGAGTGTGCCTGTATTTTCTCTCATCTCCAAGTTGTAAGGAGAAGCGGCCTATTGCCCTCTATTTCTCTGACACCTTGTAAATTGCCAAAAAATAGTGAAGTTTGACTGACACTGAACCGGTCACGCGGTTTTTTACCCAATTTACGAGGTTTCCACGTTAAAAACCGCTTTCTGCATTTCTCTACTTACTCAGAGACAGTTTGCGCGTTCGACCGCTCCACAGGCTAAGGAAGCACAGTTTAATCCGATCTACCAGGAGCCTCAAGCCACCCACAACAATCCTAATTAAAAGAAACACCACCCATTCTCAAATAGCCTTGAAAAGGGATACATATCTTCATAATTGATATTAGAGAAGGTTAGACTTATAGGATATGTTTGTTTGAGCATTCTTTTTCTTTATTCATTTTCTTAGAAAATATAAACATGATTTTTACCCGCTTGAATAGTCTTTATTTGAAACCATTGATCTCCCAAAATATCATTTATTGCTTAATTTTAAATTCGGGGAGAATACTTCATTACAAAACATTGTTTTATCTTCGTCTCCAATTGTCCGCGCCCATCTACGAACATACCCTCATTCTTTCTACATTCCGCATTTTTCACTAAACCCTAAACCAATTAAAAGGTATTGTGTGCATATAATCTTACACTGAGAAATATAATCTTACAATTGTACAAGCCCCCATAACATACAATTTTTGTGAATCTTAACAACTTATCTTAGGCTATGAGCAATCCATAGTTCTAAAAAAAACCTCCTTTATCCCATAAAGTGCACATTACACCTTCCTCTCACCCATCCCATCTTAAGTCATGACCTACCCTTTTTTTCCTCATTGGATCACTACACTTTACCATAAAATACATCTATGAACTTTATCCCCCATCCCATCTTAAGTCACGATCGACCCCTCGCATATCGCCATCGGTTCCTCCTCTCGCTGAAGCTGCCTGACGCCTCCTTTCTCACCCCCGCACCCGCATATCCCATCTTAAGTCACGATCAAGCACTCGCATATCCCCATAGATTCCTCCATTTTCTCGCTGAAGCTGCCCGACGCCTTCTTCTCAAATAATAACGGGTGCAGAAAGCCAAATATTAAATTGGGATTAACATTAGGGGTGCGGATATCATATGGAGATTGTTAATCGCAGCCCGTTATTGGCTAGTCACACCCCAAAATCTCCTAACTTTTTGCGCCTTTCAGAAATACACCTTGTACATGCAATTTCATTAAAAGCGTTCAACACGAAAGTTGTTTCGAGATCTACAACTTTCGTGTTGAACACTTTTCCTGAAATTGCATGTACAAGACACATTTCTGAAAGACGCAAAACCTGAGCATATTTATAAAGTACGTCCTGTATATGCATTTTTAGGAAAAGTGATTAACACGAAAGTCGAGATCTACAACTTTCGTGTTGAGCATTTTTTCTAAAATTACATGCACAAGGCGTATTTCGAAAAGTCAAAAAAATTACAAGATTTTGAGGTACGACTAACCAATAAGAAATGCGTTTAACAATCGCCTGTCATGTTAGTGTTTTTTGTCTGCTCTAGGCTATGTTTGGTGAGACTTATTTTCACCGGTGAAGCGGTTACGACCGCATGAACCGGACCTAGTAACCGTTTGACCAGTGAAAATAAGTCCCACCAAACATAGCCCTGGTCTAGTCGGAAATCCATGGCTCCAGGTTAATTTCATGAGCAGAAGAACAGGTGTCACGATTTAATTGGATAGGAAGATTTAAAATTGACATTATCGCCAGATCATCACAGCCGTCAAATCCCACATCAGTTCCACCATCAGCTACCATTTAATGGGCTCCGCCTGTCCGCCGTCGCTCTAATTAATGAAGCCGCCGGAAACCATGGCCGTCCCCCCTCCTCCTCCACCTCCTCTCCCTCCTAACCACCGTAAGCTGTTCCTGCAATCCACCACACCGCCTCCTCCTCTCCCTCGCCTTCTCCTCTGTATCCAACTTCCTCCCCCCGCCGCCGTCCCCCGACGGCGACTGCATCCGCCAAATCCGCCTGCCGTCCCACAACCTCTCCGGCGCCATCTCCTGGATGTTCCTGCGGAACATCACAACACTCCAAACACTCGACCTCTCTTCCAATGCCCTCGAGGGCTCCATCCCCAGGCCGTTTCTGGTCCACCCCTGCTCTCACGCGCGTCAATCTCGCCGGAAACAACCTCGGCGGCTCACTCCGGCTCGACAGATCCGGCCTCCGGTTCCTAAACCTCTCCGGAAACCGGTTCACCGCTGTAACCGGCTTTTCCCGTCTCGCCGGCCTTCGTGTCCTCGACCTCTCTCGAAACAAGCTCAGGGGCATGCCGTCGGATTTGAAGTCGCTTCCCCACATAGAATATCTGGACGTGTCTGATAACTCGATGGCGGGGAAGTTTCCGGCGGATTTTCCGCAATCACTGGCCTGAAATTTCTGAATGTGTCGTACAACAACCTCACCGGCGAGGTGGATTCCGATGCTTTGGCGAAGTTCGGGAGCTCTGCTTTTGCCAAAGGCGGGGTTTTAAACCACGCTTCAGCTTCCAAACATCGGAAGAGCGAAGAAAAGCATGAAAAAAGGAAAGGGGCGATCGCCGGTGCGGCTGCGGGTGCTGGTATATTGGTGGTCGGACTGGTGATCGCCGGAGCTCTGTTTTGCGCAAGAAAGAGGAAGCGGGAGAAGGAAATGGAGACAGGGGCCGCGGCGGAGGAAGTGGGGTGGGTGAAGGAAGCGAGGTGGGGGTCGGCGGTGGTTGTGTTTGAGAAGCCATTGATGGAGCTGAAGTTTGCGGATTTAGCTGCGGCGACCTCGGGGTTCGGCAAGGAGTCGTTAATGGCGGAAGGGGGGAGGAGCGGCCCGGTTTACAGGGCGGTGCTGCCGGGAGATATGCATGTGGTTGTTAGAGTGATGGAGAGCGCGAGGGGACTGGAGGAAAAGGAGGCGGCGGCGGCGTTCCGGGAGATTTCCCGGCTCCGGCATCGGAATGTCCTGCCGCTCTTCGGCTACTGCATCTCTGGTTCAATTTTTCTCTTTTCTTCTAAAGTCATAATAATTACTGCTTCTTTCGCTCATTTTTTTTCAAAAACAATTAATTGGTAATTAATAAAGGTTGCATACGTTTAAATTAAGGTCATTGTTAACCGCAAACCGTTATTACCTATTTGCATCTCAAAATATTATAATTTTTTTAGTCTTTTTCAAAATATATCTTGTACATGTAATTTTAGTAAAAGTGCTCAACACGAAAGTTGTATATCTCGTCGAGATCTACAACTTTCGTGTTGAGCACTTTTCCTAAAAATGCATGTAAAATGCGTATTTTGGAAATATTCTCAGGTTTTGCGTCTTTCAGAAATACTCCTTGTACATGCAATTTCAGAAAAAAGTGTTTAACACCAAAGTTGTAGATCTCGCCGAGATCTACAACTTTCGGGAACACTTTAACACTTTTCCTGAAATTGCATGTACAAGACATATTTCTAAAAAAACGTGAAAAAATAGGAGATTTTGGAGTGCGACTAACAAATTGCGCTTAACAATCACCTAAATTAAACTCATACTATAATGCGTTAAAATTAGTAAATAATTATAAAAATTAGCAATATATCTATGTTATATTACTATCTCAAAAAAATTTCTACATTTGTTAAACATTTGTAATGCTAATAAGATAAGCAAATTGTGAAAATCAAGTTGTGAAAAAGAATGTCTTAAAATAATGTTTTAAGTTGTCTCAATTAATTAATATATTAAGGAGAAAGAAAGAACAAATAAGAAAAGAAAAGTGGGAGAGGGGGTGTCACACGTAAACACACGTAAGATTGCAAGTCGCGAGAGTGTCATTGCATCATGATGCAGTAGCCCCACACTCCTCTCGGTTGGTAGCCAGAGGGAACGTTCTGGCGACCACGTGCGCCCAAGCACCCCACCCATGAGCACCTATTCTCAGCCCCAACATCCCGCCGCGCTGAGAATAAGCGCGGTCATGGGTGGGGGCGCTTGGGTGCAGCCCGCAGTGGGCCATAACGTGGTCCTCTGATTAGGCCAACCGAGAGGGGTCGGCTCGGGGCTACTGCATCACATCATCATACTGTTACAATCGAGATACTATCATGATCTTATGGGGGTCCTCACGCAGTGTCACTCATATTAGATTACTTAAGTATACAACTCTAACATTATAGAGTCTTTATTGTGATTCCCGATTATAACCCGGGAATATCACGATCATTTAGATTTATTGGGATATTATCACCCGCAGTGGCTGATACAATGAGGTGTCAAAAGGATACTGACACCCTCATTTTTTTCAATTTGTTATCAGTTGGTCAAAATTTTGTTATTCACAGATTAAATTTTGCTATTTGTAGACCAAATTCAGATATATGCACCTCCAAAAAATAATTTGGAAAATTTTATTTACTATTATATACAAGAAAAATATGTGAAACCCTCATTTCTAATTTCCTAATCCGCCACTAATCTCCTGATAAATCGAAGATAACCATATAAAATCACTTTAAATATGATGGGCCATAATTTATCCCAGATTTCGCTCTCCGTGGGCCCAAAAATTTCCCCATATAATGATTACAGAATCTATCTTAATTTTTTTTGTAGTTAAAATAGTAGTCTTGAAATGTAGGAATAATTATTTTAAAAATTTATTTAAACTTCATTAATAATTGTTTATATTTTAATTTTGAATTTGTGACAATATCCAGGGAGAGAGAAGCTCGCACTTTATGAATACATGGAGCGAGGCGATCTCCACCGTTGGCTCCACGAGCTCCCGGCCGGCCGGCCGGACGGCGAGGATTGTACCGGCGATTCATGGGAGAATCTCCCCGCGGCAGCCTCCGCCGTCGGCGACTGGCCAACCCGCCACCGCATAGCGCTGGGCATAGCTCGAGGCCTAGCATTCCTCCACCAAGGCTGGGTCGGGTCCCACACCCCCGTCGTCCACGGCCACCTCGTCCCCTCCAACGTCCTTCTCTCCGACGACCTCGAGCCTCGAATCGCCGACTTCGCCGGCGGTGGATCCCCAGACGCCGCCGCGACCGCGGAGGACGATGTGTACAGCTATGGGGTTCTGGTGATGGAGCTGGTGACCGGGAGTTGCCGGTGCGCGGACGAGATCGAGCGGGTGCGGGGGATAGTGAGGAGCGGGCAGACGGCGGCGATGGTCGATGCGGTTGACCGGCGGCTGCAATTGGAGGCGGAATGGGAGAAGGAGGCGTTGGAGTGCTTGAGGGTCGGGTATTTGTGCACCGCCGGGCCGCCGGAAAAGCGCCCGTCAATGCAGCAGGTTGTGGCACTTCTCAAAGATATTAGGCGGGATAGCGCCGCCGGCAATGGCGGTGGCGGTGGCGCATCATCTTCGTCGTAGCTTTTTGCTTATACTTTTGAAAGAAAGGCTTCAGCTTTTTCGTTGCCGACGTGTCGGTGAAGACTGAGGGGTGGAAGTGGGTGGGGGAATGGAGCGGGCACAACGACATTGTGGGCGGAGACTTTTTGGTTGTGCTGTCGGTCAACGATATAATAAAAGTAACTTCATGAAAGTATTATGTTTTCCATGAAAGTATTATGTTTTGGGCGCTGATATTAGCAAGACAGTTTTGGCTAGTCGTAACCCATTTTCTTCTATTTTTTTGCGTCTTTTGAAATTACTATTTGTATATGTATTTTTAGAAAAACTGTTAAATACGAAAGTTGTAGATCTCGACGAGATTTACAACTTTCATGTTGAACACTTTTCCTAAAAATACATGTACAAGACGTATTTCCAAAGTACGCCTTGTACGTGCATTTTTAGGAAGTGTTCAACACAAAAGTTGTAGATCTCGTTGAGATCTCAAATGCATGTACAAGACCTATTTCCAAAAGGCGCGAAAAATTAGAAGAAAGTGCGGTGCGACTTGCCAAAACTGCAGTGCGGATATCCGGGCCTTATGTTTTTTAAAATAATGTAAATACGGGCGACGCGTATTTACTGCCATCACAGTGATTAACTTCGTCGCGGTATTACAGTGGGGCAGCCACAGGCTGCTGGCTTGCCAACCACTGACCGCCCTGAGCTAGTCGACGTGAACGTCAACCAACACAGGGTGGCCGGTGGCCTGCGAGCCCCAGGCCGCCTCCTTTTGAGGCTACTGTAGCCGTTGGATTTAAACGGCTACAACGCGTAGCGCATATATCTTTATATTATAAGCAAGAACCTAATCAGCCTATGGTGTAACATGGTGTAACATTTATATCCCGAAATACCCTCATTAAATATGCTTTGGGGCTTTAAGTTAAGGGCATTATGGTCTTTCCCATAGTGAATTAGGTTAGACAAAAATGTTTATGGTCTTTGACTCAGGGCTCTAACTTATTAGACTTTTGTCCAGTCGGTCAGTATCACGCCAAAAGCACCTCCCGCCAGCCTTCCCGCCTCTGCGTCGTCCTTATTTCTCCCCATCGACATGCCTCCATCGTCCTGTCACATTCGCATCCCGTCGCATCCCGTTACATTCGCATCCCGTCGCATCCCGTTGCATTCGCATCCCGTCGCTCTTCGCGTCAACCGTGGAGCATGACGCAGAAGTGAGATGGAAGATCTTCTTGATAAGAAATAGCTCGCAGACTCAGAGTATCCGCCACAGCGCCAGATTATATATCGAGCGGAAATCAACGAAGGCGGAGGCGGAAGCGGAGGTGGAGGAATAATGAAGAGCTCTTACCGTAGATTGGCGTTGGGACGGCTTGGATGAGGGATTCAACGAAGCATCTCCACCTTCGGCTCTTCTCACGGGGGCTACGGCTGGCGATGAAAAGGATTTGCGGGGGTTTCTCTTTTTTAAGCCCTAATCCGGCTCAATGACGAAAATACCCAGAGAACAAATGAAAAGAATAAGAAAAAAAGAGGGATAGTTTGAGATTAAAATGTTACACATGATGTAACATGTCTCTTTTCATATAGTATAAAGATATATAACAACAAGAAATAATTTTAATTAAATTTAATATATATATTTTCTAAAACTCTCACAGTGATTCAACATAATTTTGATTCCGTTGGGCACAGTGATGGCGGTCCTGAGCATGAGGATTAAACGGTCGTTCGTTAACGCCCACCTAAGAAACTTCATCCGTTTGAACATAGAAGTGGATGAAGTTCCTTGGGCGGGCGTTGACGAATGACAATTTAACTGTTGTAAAATCGGCACACACACAAGCACCGTTATAAAATATTGGAGATAAATAAGAACACAAAATAAATAGTCACATAATTTATATAATGAAAATATAAATTCAAATACAAGGAAAAACATGAGAAAAATGACCGTCCGACGAGTACACCGTGGATGCTCCGGACACACGATCCGAGGCGAAAATCTTAGATCTGGACTGCAATCCGTCTCGCGGACGCACAAGGTTCACCGAACCTTCAACATCGAGGTCCGACGTTCAACTGCACCACCACCAGAGAACAACGCCGCCACCGAAGAATAACGTCATCATCGGAGAGAAACACCGTCGAGGCTAACTGCTCCCACGCACGCCGTCGACATCTCGCCTCTCCACTCCAAAGAACGACCACTGCAACGCCAGCGACAAACTCTAACAAGCCCGGCGGCAACTCCCTCTCTCAACGCCGACGGTTAACTCCTCCAAGACCGGTGACAACACCCAAGGCCAACAACCTCTCCGACAGGGCGGATCCAAGGGGGGCCCATGGGGGCCCGGACCCCCCCCCCCCCCCCCCAAAAAAAATTTTTAAAACAAGTTTATGGATATAAGTGTTGGGGGCATTTTAGTCTTGCTGCCAGCTCATGCCAAAAATCCTCATTAAAAGCCTCATTAAAACATGATGTAGGCTTGACTTTTTTACACAGCACTCCCATCCGGCCACCTCATCTATCCCGCTCCCCCATGCATTTTCATCATTTTAGCAAATCCTTGCTTTTATCCAGCAGGTTATTCAGGCATCCAGCGTGGCAGCATTTATCAGCAGGTTATAATCTAGCGACTAAGGCATTGTTGTCTTCTCTAGCAGGTTTTCCAGCGCAAAATCCTGCTTTTGTCCTGCATTTATACGATATCTCCTCTCTTTTCCCCTCAACTCCCGCCAGCAGTCTCTCCTCAGCTCCTTGACTGCCACCCACGCCGAAAGCGCATTTCTTCCCCTTCGACGCAAGCACTGTCCAACAAGTTTTCTCCCCATTCCGTCGTCTTCTCCCCGATACGTCCTCTTCTCCAGACTCCAGTTCTCCCCTCAACTCCTCCCGCGGTCCCGCCAGCATATATCCAGCAGGCGGGCCTCACTCCTCAGCTCCTCGCCAGCATATATCCAGCAGGCAGCAGGCAGGCGATCTCCTCCTCTCTGCCCGCCTCAGTCAGCTGCAAACCATGCTTCTGGTGAGCCCATTCCTTCTTCAGTTCTTCTTGCAAAGCTCGCCTAGATGCTGTTTTCTTTAGTTCAGTTTTACCTCTTTTTTCTTTAGATCATTACTGCTTCAACTGTATGCTAAAACTATTTTTGAGTTCAGTTTTTGAGTTCAGTTTTTCTTTAGATCATTACTGATCCAACTAATTACTGTGATGTATGCTAAAATTGTATGCTAAAACTGTATGCTAAGAGTCTCGCTACATGATTGCACTCTTGCTGCAAGTCAATAAATTGTGTCAAAATAATCTTCTTTCAAACTCCGCGTCATTTAGCTCTGCGGCTCTGCCTCCTCTCCATTGGGCTTTGGAATCACCAGCAGAGGCAACCGAGATCTGTAGACAGTAGACAGAAGCAGTGGATCAAAAATTATCAAATGTATAAATGCATAATGTCATTTACATTGTTAAATTTGATGAATGAAAATGACCAAATCTGCAGATTCATCATTCATGTACATTGAATATCAAGAAAATCTATTAAATCACCAAATGCCCAAATGCAAATCAATAATCGAGATCATGGTTTTACCTTTGAATATTTAGCGGAATAACTGCTGTGAAATCCATTAGTAGGTGAAATCGCAACAATTTCTTCTTTTGCTGAATATACAATTTCTTCTGTTTGTGTCCGGCGGCCGGCAACATCGTAAAGTGGATAACTTAACCATTCAAAAACACTCAATAACCGAGATCATGGTTATATTTTGTCGATTTAAAATTTTATTTTAAAATTTATTTGCCTTCGCTTGGTGACTGTGTAACACCCTGAAGTCAAGAGGGTCATTTTGAGCAAAATTGGGTTCAGGCTTGGGTGACACGGCCTGGGACACGGGCGTGTCCCAGGGCGTGTCGTTGACACGGCCTGCGACACGGGCGTGTCGCAGGGCGTGTCGGGTTGTGTCGACGATCGGGCCTCGGTGTCGACGAGTTTTGCGTGACATCGTCGAGAATGGGGCACACGGCCCAGGACACGGCCGTGTCGGATGCCGTGTCGTTTGTTCGGCGAGTATTCGCGACGATCGTCGAGTATCGGGTTTCCCGTGAGGACACGGCCTGTGACACGGGCGTGTCACAGGGCGTGTCAGTGGGCGTCGAACTCAACTCGATGTCTCGGGTTGGGGCGTGTTTGAGGAACACGGGCGTGTCCTGGTGCACACGGCCAAGAACACGGGCGTGTGCCAAGCCGTGTGCCAGGCCGTGTGACGTCTCGGGTTGGATTGGGATTATTTTCCTTGAGGCACACGGCCTCAGACACGGGCGTGTCTGAGGGCGTGTCGGGTACACGGCCGTGACACGGGCGTGTCACACGGGCGTGTACTGTTGGATTGAGTCGGTTGTCTGCCGCTTAGGGGGACACGGCCTGTGACACGGGCGTGTCACAGGGCGTGTCAGGCCGTGTTTTAGCTTTTCTGCCCAGATCTGAGCCGTTTGTTTCCCTCTTCCTGGATCCAAGGGCTGGGCTTTGTCCAGGTGTCTTGGAGGCCGAGATTTGAAGATAAATCCCTTATCTTCTCTTCTTCTTCTTCTTCTTCATTTTCATTCCAAGGGAGAAAGGGGAAAGGCCTAAGGGAGAGAGAAGGGAGGAGTCTTCCAGCTGCTGTAGAGCTGCGGAGTGCGGATCGAAGATCCAAGAGCGGATTCGTGAAGGCAGAGCCGAGGCGGTGAGTTCCATCCGGCTACTTCATGGCGCCGAAGCGATCTTCAAGGGTAACGATCTCCTTCTTGGACATCGAAGTCCTTTCTCTATACATGTGCTTGGAATCCTCCACCAAGAGGTGGATCGCGGAAGAGATTCCTTTGTAAGTCTGCATTTAGAGCCGGAAATATGGAGTACGGCGTAGGCATGCTGTGTGAAGCCCATCTGGACCGATAGTCTGGATTGGTGATGTTCATGGGTAAACCGGAGGAGACTCCGTGGCTTTGATGATGTGCAAAACGGATTTCTATTGTGATGAATGTATAGATGTGATGATTGTGAGGAGGCTTTGGTGAAGCTCCTGGTTGTGAGATGATCAATTGGTAGCACGCCTGGGGAGCGCGTGGTAAACCCGGCCTGTTACACCACTAGGGTGGGTTGATCTAGTTAAAGGTAGGATCGATGGGCGGCAATGCTAGGGGACCGAGTTAAACCCGGGTTGCTGCACCACATGTTGTGGGTCGATCGGATTAGGAGGGGGATCGATGGTAGACATTGCCTGGGGAGCTTAGATAAACCCGCTTGCTACACCACGGAGTGTGGGTCGGTCTGCTCTGGTTGTGATGCTGTGAGGATGGACCTCTGAGTGGCTTGGGCGGGATGTCGCCAGCCTGCGAGCTGGTGGACTAGGGCCGGTCAACCAACAAGTTAACACCTCGATAGACAGCGGTGTACGACGGTGGATTCCGGTACGCCAAGAAGGTGCCCTGCGTGCACGGAGCGTTGGTGGACTCCAGCGTTTGTGATGTGATGTGTTTGTTAGTTAAGTGGCATAAAGAAATGATCTACTTATGATGTGATTTGGTGATGTTTGTTGTTGCTTGATGAGAAAGGAAGCACTGTATACAAGGAAGGAACCACTACCCCGGGTAGGGGGTAGGGTCGTTATAATGGGTCAGCAATGCTGACCGTTACTTTGTTTTCTGTGTTGGCTTGGATGATAACTTGCAGGTGCTGCGGTTTGGAAAGAATAAAGGAAATAGCGAGCTTGCTGATATAGGCCCTTGAAGGCTATATGAAGAATCGTGGTTGGATTTCATGTGTGGCCGGCCTGCGTGCCGATGTACGAAATTGTTGTTTTGTAAAGAGAAACTTGTAAGGCCATAAGGCCAGGTGTGTGAGTTGTATACATTCCTAGTGTTTTTATATAAATGTGGTATTTATATATGGGTGAACATTCTGGTTTGAGTTCATGCTAACAAGAAAAATTGCTGCGCTAGAATGGAATGAGTTAAGGACACGAGTAGAGTTTGATTACCACACGTGACTCCCTTGCTTGTCTGTGCTATATGGCGTGGGGCCCCGGCCGGACCCACCGTTATATGTCATGTGACAGGTGGGGGTGTTACAAAGTGGTATCAGAGCCAGGTTGAGATTGTTTGGGAGGAGAGAACATAATTGAACTCATGAATGTCCACTAGGAATGTATGTCATGCACATGATGTGCGTGCGTGTGTAGTCAATGTACCAGTACCGTTATGATTTGGACGACTTTAATGGTGTTTTGTACATTGATAGGTGGCGAGGGATGAAGCTGGGCCGTCTGAGCCTCAGCGGTCGGATGAGAGTGCAGCACCCGTGGAAGCGCCGATGCCTCCCTCGGCAGAGGCCATACGGGTGGTGGTGGGAGACAGTGCTTGCAGTGTTACAAGCACAACCTGCTGGACAGGCAAGACCGGTGGAACGCAAGAGCATGCTGCCGAGGTGGTGGAAGCGCAAGCAAGTGACGACGCATTGTCACGTTTTATGCACTTTCACCCACCTACGTTTGGTGGAGCGCTTTCACCAACGCAGGCAGAAGATTGGTTGGCAAGAGTAAAACGATCCTAACCGCAATCAGGACGGTCGAAGAACAGAAAGTGATGATGACCACTTTTCTGTTGGAAGGAGAGGCGAGATTATGGTGGGATGAAATTGAAGTGCACCACTTGGCAGGTCGAGGTTTAATGGAGATTTCAATGGAGGAATTCTCCCAGATCTTTTTAGCCAAGTATGTGCCAGTGTCGCAGAGAATTGCAATGGAAAATGAGTTTCTCAGCTTGGTGCAGGGTGAGCAAGATGTTGATACCTACCTGCACGAGTTTACAAGATTGGGAAGATATGCGGGATCGACCTTTGCGGAGGAAGTGCGAAAGACAAATCGGTTTTATGGAGGATTGCGGGATGAATTGAGGTTGGCACTTCCGAGTTCCGTGAGCCAAGGCTTTCAGGCGTTGGTCGATACAGCTCGTGCCTTGGAGAAGGATCTGAAGCGAGTACGAGAGAATAAGAGACTGGCAAGGAAAAGTCCGACGTTAAAATGTCGCAAGTGGATCAATCGGCGTTTCGACGACAAGAAAAGAAAAGATTTAGGCCGGTGGACGTAGCTCCGTCGACTGTTTCGTCGGGGGCGACGTATGGGCCAGGACGTGTGGATACACGTATATGCTATAAGTGTGGGCAGCCAGGACATATCACGAAATTTTGTTGGAATGCCCCTCCAGGGAGTGAGAAAAAGACAGGTGCGTCATATGAAGAAAAAGGGAAAGCAGTGGCCGAGTCATCTGCACCCCGACGCAACCTAGATTGCATGCGATGGAAGTACAGGAGCCGCAAAGTTCAGTTGGTGACATTTGGCCTCGAGCGGTTCATTTATCGTTAAATCGTGAATTTCAAAATCGCGAGGCTGAGCAGAAGTGAGCGGTAATGTGAATGATTTCAATGTTAAGTTGTGTATGTAACTATGTGTTGCTAGCAAGTGTGATGACTAATAACTGATGTGCTTCACTTTTGGTTGAATTGGCTGGTTGATGGACATGATGTTGATGTATCACTTTAATACTGTTTTGATAGCTATAGTTGTCGAGCTCTTGTGCTTGTGCTGGAATCCATCACTTCGGTTATTTGTTTTGAGGTTGTATGTGGCTGCATGTGCACAAGTGGAAGTTAGGGATGTTTGTTGTGTTGTCTGTTTGGTAGTGTGTGCGGAGAATTGCGGTGTACGCTTTGGTGATGATTGTGCCTAATTGCGCTATTTGAAGTCAAATTTCGAGGACGAAATTATTTGAAGGGGGGGGGGGGGGGGAGGATTGTAACACCCTGAAGTCAAGAGGGTCATTTTGAGCAAAATTGGGTTCAGGCTTGGGTGACACGGCCTGGGACACGGGCGTGTCCCAGGGCGTGTCAGTTGACACGGCCTGCGACACGGCGTGTCGCAGGGCGTGTCGGGTTGTGTCGACGATCGGGCCTCGGTGTCGACGAGTTTTGCGTGACATCGTCGAGAATGGGGCACACGGCCCAGGACACGGCCGTGTCGGATGCCGTGTCGTTTTTTCGGCGAGTATTCGCGACGATCGTCGAGTATCGGGTTTCCCGTGAGGACACGGCCTGTGACACGGGCGTGTCACAGGGCGTGTCAGTGGGCGTCGAACTCAGCTCGATGTCTCGGGTTGGGGCGTGTTTGAGGAACACGGGCGTGTCCTGGTGCACACGGCCAAGAACACGGGCGTGTGCCAAGCCGTGTGCCAGGCCGTGTGACGTCTCGGGTTGGATTTGGGATTATTTTCCTTGAGGCACACGGCCTCAGACACGGGCGTGTCTGAGGGCGTGTCGGGTACACGGCCGTGACACGGGCGTGTCACACGGGCGTGTACTGGTTGGATTGAGTCGGTTGTCTGCCGCTTAGGGGGACACGGCCTGTGACACGGGCGTGTCACAGGGCGTGTCAGGCCGTGTGTTAGCTTTTCTGCCCAGATCTGAGCCGTTTGTTTCCCTCTTCCTGGATCCAAGGGCTGGCTTTGTCCAGGTGTCTTGGAGGACGAGATTTGAAGATAAATCCCTTATCTTCTCTTCTTCTTCTTCTTCTTCTTCATTTTCATTCCAAGGGAGAAAGGGGAAAGGCCTAAGGGAGAGAGAAGGGAGGAGTCTTCCAGCTGCTGTAGGAGCTGCGGAGTGCGGATCGAAGATCCAAGAGCGGATTCGTGAAGGCAGAGCCGAGGCGGTGAGTTCCATCCGGCTACTTCATGGCGCCGAAGCGATCTTCAAGGGTAACGATCTCCTTCTTGGACATCGAAGTCCTTTCTCTATACATGTGCTTTGGAATCCTCCACCAAGAGGTGGATCGCGGAAGAGATTCCTTTGTAAGTCTGCATTTAGAGCCGGAAATATGGAGTACGGCGTAGGCATGCTGTGTGAAGCCCATCTGGACCGATAGTCTGGATTGGTGATGTTCATGGGTAAACCGGAGGAGACTCCGTGGCTTTGATGATGTGCAAAACGGATTTCTATTGTGATGAATGTATAGATGTGATGATTGTGAGGAGGCTTTGGTGAAGCTCCTGGTTGTGAGATGATCAATTGGTAGCACGCCTGGGAGCGCGTGGTAAACCCGGCCTGTTACACCACTAGGGTGGGTTGATCTAGTTAAAGGTAGGATCGATGGGCGGCAATGCTAGGGGAGCCGAGTTAAACCCGGGTTGCTGCACCACATGTTGTGGGTCGATCGGATTAGGAGGGGGATCGATGGGTAGACATTGCCTGGGGAGCTTAGATAAACCCGGCTTGCTACACCACGGAGTGTGGGTCGGTCTGCTCTGGTTGTGATGCTGTGAGGATGGACCTCTGAGTGGCTTGGGCGGGATGTCGCCAGCCTGCGAGCTGGTGGACTAGGGCCGGTCAACCAACAAGTTAACACCTCGAGAGACAGCGGTGTACGACGGTGGATTCCGGTACGCCAAGAAGGTGCCCTGCGTGCACGGAGCGTTGGTGGACTCCAGCGTTTGTGATGTGATGTGTTTGTTAGTTAAGTGGCATAAAGAGAATGATCTACTTATGATGTGATTTGGTGATGTTTGTTGTTGCTTGATGAGAAAGGAAGCACTGTATACAGGGAAGGAACCACTACCCCGGGTAGGGGGTAGGGTCGTTATAATGGGTCAGCAATGCTGACCGTTACTTTGTTTTCTGTGTTGGCTTGGATGATAACTTGCAGGTGCTGCGGTTTGGAAAGAATAAAGGAAATAGCGAGCTTGCTGATATAGGCCCTTGAAGGCTATATGAAGAATCGTGGTTGGATTTCATGTGTGGCCGGCCTGCGTGCCGATGTACGAAATTGTTGTTTTGTAAAGAGAAACTTGTAAGGCCATAAGGCCAGGGTGTGTGAGTTGTATACATTCCTAGTGTTTTTATATAAATGTGGTATTTATATATGGGTGGACATTCTGGTTTGAGTTCATGCTAACAAGAAAAATTGCTGCGCTAGAATGGAATGAGTTAAGGACACGAGTAGAGTTTGATTACCACACGTGACTCCCTTGCTTGTCTGTGCTATATGGCGTGGGGCCCCGGCCGGACCCACCGTTATATGTCATGTGACAGGTGGGGGTGTTACAGACTGCCCCCCCCCCCTAACTAAAATTCATGGATCCACCCTTGTCTCCGAGTGCACGAGCGAGAGAGAGGGAGAGAGAACCACACCCGGAGCAATATTGTTCACGGTTCCAAAGTTCAAACCAGAACCCGAATAATTTACAAAGGGTTCGGTCCGGTTCTTTGCAATATACGTAACTGGATCGCTGAATCTGACTCGTCTAGTCAGACTACTAGAAGGGCGATCCCCTGCACCACCTCGACCATCAAGTCCATTGGTCCTAGAAATCATTGACACACCACCTCACATTGTGATCCCCATCAGCCGGTAAAGACTACCACACTGTATAGCTCCCATGAGCACAATGCGTCCTCATGTCACCGTCAGAACTCCACCTCTCGACGCAAAACTGCATACTCTGGAGTCTAGTCCGCCCAGCGAAATCAAATTCCTGCACAGCTTAGGTACTAAGTGTACCCGCTCAAGCCTACGCACTGCTCCATCATGTATCCTGATATCCACCGTCCCTGTCCGCGTGACCTCACATGCTAAGCCGTCACCCAGAAAGACCGACCAATTCATCACCTCCAGTGAATTGAACATCTCTGCATCTGAGCAAATGTGCTACGAAGCAGTAGAATACAATATCCAGCTATCTGAGTCACATGAACTCTCAGTGTTGAGGAGAGACACATCATTATCATATGTCGTAGCTACTGCCGCCTTGCCCGCACCCTGGATGTCCCAAAAAATCTTTGCATGCTGCGAAAAATTTCTCCTGATATGGCCACTCTGCCTGCAATGGTAGCACGTCACTGCCTTTCTCGATGTTGATCTGCACTGTGCACTCACAGATCCCTTCTCGAACTGTCTCCCTCGTCGTCCTCCTACTGCCAAAGCATGCTCACCCTCAAGAACGGGGTCTGACAACATCTGACTGGACAGTAATGCAGACGTGATCTGCTCCACGTCTACAGTATCCTTCCCATACAACAGAGTGGTCTGCATGTGCTTATACGACGCCGAGAGCGAGGTAAGAGGAAATAAGGTCTTGTCTTCTTCCTCCACTTTCACACCAACCACATGTAGTTGACTCAGAAGTCCATTGAATACGTTGAAGTGTTCCTGCAGGTTACCACCTTCATGCATCTTCAGGCCGTACAATTTCTGCTTCAGTAATGGCCTCATGGTCAACGACTTGCTCATGTAAAGTCCCTTCAGCTTCTCTCATAGCGTGCCGACGGACTCTTCAATACCGACGTTGAACAACACCTTATCGTTGACGCATATCCTGATAGCACTAGTGGCGTGCTCATCCATCTTTGTTCACTCAGAATCCTTCACTGGAGCGGACAAAGTATCACGCCCCCGCAACACTTGGATCAACCCCTGCTCAAACAACATATCCTTGACCCGAATCTATCATAGGCGAAAGTTCCCGCTACCGTCAAACTTCTCCACCGAATATCTGGTCAACCCGGTGTTCTTCCCAGCCATAACTGTCTGCAGTACCTCTAGATGATCTGATTAATTCACGGATCATATCTGGGAAGATATGGAGCGTACCGATGTCGTCACCTACCGTTGACCCAAAGCCAAAACCGGAACGTCCAGTCAGTCACCTACTCGGAACCTGGCTTTGATACTACTTGTTGTAAAATTGGTACACACACGGGCACGACTATAAAATATTGCAGGTAAACAAGAACACAAAATATATAGTCACACAATTTATATAATGAAAATATAAATTCAAATAGAAGGAAAAACATGAGAAAAATGACCATCCGACAAGTACGCCGTGGATGCTCCGGACACACACGATCCGTGGTGAGAATCTAAGATCTGGACTGTAATTTGCCTCGCAGACGTACAATGTTCACTGAACCTTCAACGTCGAAGTCCGACATTCAACTGCACCACCACCAGAGAGCAACGTCGCCACCAGAGAATAACGCCACCACCGGAGAGAAACACCGTCGAGGATAGCTGCACCCACGCACGTCGTCGACACCACGCCTCTCCACTCCAAAAATAGGGCACTGCAATGCCGTCGACAAACTCTAACAAGCCCGACGGCAACTCCCACTCTAAACACCGGCAGCCATCACCTCCAAGACCGGCGATAACACCCAAGGCCAACGGGCTCTCTGAGTGCACGAGCGAGAGAGAGAGGTGAGAGAGAAGGCGGCTTCCAAAACTCCAGGCGGTTCCTCCTTGAAAGCTACAAGTCAGCCAATCTTTCTCACGGGCTGGTTACCTCCACTCAAAAGCTACATGGTGGCTGCTCTCTCTACCAATTCTCACGGTGGTTCAACCTTACAAATTCTAGGTTTTACACTTATATAAAACCTAAAGGGCTAACGGGTCCGAATCCGGGTTGGATCTAGATTCGAACCAATAAGGGAAAACCATAATCCACCACCTTGGTTCGGGATTCAGAGCCACCATCTGCACGAAGCACTCCCTGCACAAAGCATCATCTACACTAGACATCAACTACGCAAAGCAAAAATACACATAGCACGATCTGCACGAAGCTCCAGTCTGCAAGAAGAACCACCTTAAGAACCTGAGATGTCAGCCGACCTGCTGCAGTCGACTCATCCCTGCTCGAGCTCAACCTCTAAATGTCGACGCAACTGGACCGCTGAAGCTGACTCGCCTAGTCAGACTACCAAAAGGATGATCCCCTACACCACCTCGACATCAACTCTGTCGGCCGCAAAAATCATTGGCACACCACCTTACATCGTGATCCCCATTAGCCGGTAAAGACAACTACACTGCATAGCTTGCATGAGCACGATGCTTTCTCGCGTCACCGTCAGAACTTCACCTCTCGCTGCAAAACTGTATCATCTGTAGTCTAGTCTGCCCAGTGATATCAAATTCCGATGCAGCTTAGGTACTAGGTGTACCCACTCAAGCCTACGCACTACTCCATCATGCATCCTGATGTCCACCGTCCCTATCCCCGTGACCTCACATGCTGAGCTGTCACCCAAAAAGACCGACTCAGTCGTCACCTCCAGTGTACTGACGATCCCTGCATCTGAGTAAATGTGCTACGAAGCACCAGAATCCAATATCCAGCTATCCAAGTCACATGAACTCTCAGTGATGAGGAGAGACACATCACTATCATCTTCCATAACTACCGCTGCCTTGCCCGCACCCTGGACGTCCCCAGAAATCTGCGCACGCTACAGATAATTTCTCCTGATATGCCCACTATGCCTGCAATGGTAGGACGCTACTGCCTTTCTCGATGCAGATCTGGACCGTGCACTCCCAGATCCCTTCTCGAACTGTCTCCCTTGTCGTCCTCCTACTGTCAAAGCATGCTCACCCTTAGGAGCGAGGTCTAACAACATCTGACTAGATAGTAATGCAGACGTGATCTGCTCCACGTCTACAATATCCTTCCCATATAGCAGAGAGGTCTGCATGTGCTTATACGATGCCGAGAGCGAGGTAAGAGGCAATAAGTCATTGTCTTCTTTCTCTACCTTCACACCAACCACATGCAGTTGGCTCAGATGTCCATTGAATACGTTGAAGTGTTCCTGCAGGTTACCACCTTCCTGCATCTTCAGGCCGTATAATTTCTGCTTCAGTAATAGTCTCATGGTCAATGACTTGCTCATGTAAAGTTCCTCCAGCTTCTCCCATAACGTGCCGACAGACTCTTCAATACCGACGTTGAACAGCACCTTGTCGTCGACGCACATCCTGATAGCACTAGTGGTGCGCTCATCTATCTTCGTCTACTCAGAATCCTTCACCGGAGCGGCAAAGTATCACGCCCCCGCAACAATTGGATCAACCCATGCTCAACAAGCATATCCTTGACCCGAATATGCCATACGCGAAACTTCCCGCTACCGTCAAACTTCTCCACCGAATATCTGGCCAACACGGTGTTCTTCCCAACCATAGCTGCCTGCAGTACCTCTAGATGATCTGATTAATTCACAAATCAGATCTGGGAAGATAGAGAGCTGACCGATGCCGTCACATACCGTTGACGCAAAGCCAAAACCGAACGTCCAATCAGTCACCTACTCGGAACCTGCACTCTGATATCACTAGTTGTAAAATCGATACACACATGCACGACTATAAAATATTGCAGGTAAACAAAAACACAAAATATATAGCCACACAATTTATATAATGAAAATATAAATTCAAATATAAGGAAAAACAGTAGAAAAATGACCGTCCGACGAGTACGCCGTGGATGCTCCGGGTCACACATGATCCGCGGCAAGAATCTGAGATCTGGACTGCAATCTACCTCGCGGACGCACCAGATTCACTGAACCTTCAACGTCGAAGTCCGACGTTCAACCGCACCACCACCGGAGAACAACGCCGCTACCAGAGAATAACGCTACCACCGGAGAGAAACATCGTCGAGGCTAACTGCACTCACGCATGTCGTCGACACCATGCCTCTCCACTCCAAAGAATGGCCACTGCAACTCCGGCGACAATCTCTAACAAGCCCGGCAGCAACTCCCTCTCTCAACGCCGACGACTACCTCCTCCAAGACCGGCAACAACACCCAAGGCCAACGGCCTCTCCGAGTGCACGAGCGAGAGAGAGGAGAGAGAAGGCGGCTTCCAAAACTCCAAGCGGTTCCTCCTTGAAAGCTACAGGTCGGCCAATCTTTCTCACGGGCAGGTTACCTCCACTCAAAAGCTACAAGGCGGCTACTCTCTCTCTCTCTCTACCAATTCTCACGGTGGTTCAGCCTTATAAAGTCTAGGTTTTACACTTGTATAAAACCTAAAGGGCTAATGGGTCCGATCCAGATCCGGGTTGGATTCGGATCCGAACCACATTAACCCCCATGTTCACAATCTCCACCTCCGTGCCAAATGGAGCCGAATTCGTCCAAACTCAACAACAATAACACTCAAGTTTTTATCTCACTATAGTGGGGTCGGCTATATGAATCCTTTGTTGTCATTGTGCCCTAAATCTTTTATTCATAATCTCACTAATGCCTTAAGTACATCATGTATTTTCTTATAGTTTCATCCAAGTCTTTATTGCTTTATCCCTCCTTTGTTTAACGAGCAGTTTTTAGGTACCCGCGGGCACGTACCTCTACGTGCAATACATTTTTGGGCGTTGGATGTGAGATCTAACCGCCAGCATTAAAGGGAGCAAAAAGTATTTAAAAATGGACATAAGTTTTTGTTGATTGGACGGCTCGCAATGCATCACGGGCACCATCCTCTTTATCCACGTGTACCTAAAAATTTCTGTTGTTTAACATGCCTATTGAATAGACGAATTCGTCCAAACTCACTGGAGCAAAAATAAAAAAAAGCTACACCAAACAAACATTGAGAATTTTTTTGATTAGGTACTTAGGTTGAATAAAACCTTTTTTTTTAATTTTGCTTCAACAAGTGACAAATATCACATAATAATTTTTTGATTTTTTTCACTAATGACGTTGCGGTGTCGAAAAGTATCCTTTCAGATAATAAAAATATATTATTATTATATTATTTTTACAGCCTTATATATTATAATTAGGGTGATGTTATATGAAAAGTATCAAATTTTTATTATACACAAAACAATGCAAATAATTTTTTGTTAGACACAGATCTAATGATTATATACAAATCAATTTAAAATAAAAAAAATTAAATTTGTTAAATCAACAAATATACACAAGATTAGGATTCTATGTTTGGGAGACTCCGGCTTTGTTTGGGGGGACTTAACCGGTAATACCGCATATATATTGTCCGGTTATGCGGTCTATTATATATGTTTGAGATTTTTTACTCCATTCCGTTCTAAACGGACCGGAGGAAAGATGTTGGGAACGTATGTTATTTTAAAACGGCCGGTTTAAAACCTACTTTTTCCTCCGTTTTGGTCAGGGAGACCTCCATTCTCCCTTTCAAAACGGTCGTTTGAAATATTTTTTAAATTTAATTTTATTTTACTTAATCAATTTAACCCCAATAAAAAAAATAATTATATATAAATTTGCAAAAAAATCACAAATATAATACCTAATTTTTTTAAAAAAAAATCAGAAAAAATTGGCCTGAAATAAATAAAATTCATGTGAAGATAATTTTAAAAATAAGTTAAACCCGTCACTGAAACTGAGATATACCCAAACAAACCCTCAGTTTTAAAACCACCATTTTACATATCTCCTTTTTGAACTTCCCCCAAACGGTACCGGTTTCCCAATGCACAGATATTCCAAACGAAGCCTTTCCGTTGTTAATACGGACGGAGGAAAGTTGTTTGGGAACCTACAATGTTGTCATTTTAAAACGGCCGGTTTAAAACCTACTTTTTTCTCCGTTTTGAAAAGGTCAGGGAGATATTCTCCCTTTACATTTGAAATATTTTTTAAATTTAATTTTAATTAATTTTAAAATAAAAAAAAAATTAATTAAATTTGCAAAAAAATCACAAATATAATACCTAATTTTTAAACAAAAATCAGAAAAAATTCTGAAATAAATAAAACATGTGAAGATAATTTTAAAAATAAGTTAAACCGTCATGAAACTGAGATTACAAAAATAGTTTTAAAACCACCGTTTTAAAAATAGTTTAGCATCTCCTTTTTGAACTTCCCCCTTTTAAAACGGCACCGTTTTCCAAACAATAGTTGGCAATACATATTTCGGAAAAGTGCAAAGAATTTTCGCATTTTCTTTCTCCTTTAATCTAAGTGCAAGGAAATATTTGTGGGCCGACGGGTGTATGTACGAGGGGGAGTGGCGTCGGGGTAAAGATGCCGGAAAGGGGAAATTCTCGTGGACGTCAGGGGCAACTTTTGAGGGCGAGTTTAAAGGCGGGAGGATGGAGGGGTTCGACACCTTCATCGGAGCCGATGGAGATGCCTACTGTGGATCGTAGTCCCGTGGATGGCTGATCAGAAGCATGGAAGCGGGCGCAAATCCTTCGCTAACGGGGATTTCTATGAGGGACAGTGGAGGCGAAACGTCCAAGAGGGTCATGGATGCTACTTATGGCGCAATGGCAACCAGTTCATCGGAGAGTGGCACAGTGGTGTTATCGCCGGCCGAGGGATTCTCATCTGGGCTAATGGAAATCGTTACGAGGTCAGTGGGAGAATAACATCCCCAAGGGAGCGGCGAGCCCGATGCAGCTGCTATATTGGTATTTGAGCCAGCCGGCCCGATGGCCGACGCCTATACTTAGGGAGCAATGTAGTGGCGGATGCGGGAAAGCGGGATGCGGGAATAATAAAACAGACAACCCAGACCGGAAGAGTGGAAATGAGGAATATGGTTAAGTTTTAGGGTTTTATTTAGTTTATGTATAGTGTTTTAAACACCTAAAATGTTTTAAAATTTTGGTTTGTATATAGTCATTATTGATTTACATATAACATCACCCCTATAATTATAAGCACAGATAAAATACAAATATATGAAGGCCGAGCCGCTGAGCAAGAGAGGAAGGTGTGGCTATTAAATGACTGTATGATTCTAGATTTGTTGAGAATCACTCGAGTCCGACGTCTCAATTGAGTCCCGAGTCTAAACTCAGCTTGGGCTTTTAAAGTTCACGTAGATGTTTACTCGAAATTTGAAGAGACGATGACCGCCTCTTACAAGACAGAATCAACATATAAAACATTCTTCTTCAGCCAAGCTCTATTATAAATACGATCGAGTGAACAATATTTTTGCAGGGACCGAAAAATCCCGCCTAGCTCTCCGCAGATTTTGACGAGCTCGATTTGTATCCTTTACAATGCCTTGCGATCTCGATCTACCTTGATTGTAGCATTCCGAAACTCTATTGTGTACCCGCAAATTCAACTAAAAGTTCGTGTTGTGTGATAGGTGGTTTCGCCATCCTCATCACCGATTCATTTTCTCACCCTATCGTTCGAAATCTTTTTTATGTATTTTTGTCTGGTCGTCCGATTGGTTGATTGAACGGCTGAGATCTTACCCACATTGTTAAATGCACGCTCAGAACACTAAACGTCAATTTTTGGGTACGTATACGTACCGTGCGCGAGAAGATCTGACCGTCCGATCTGTCAAAATACGGTCGTAATACGTGTGTATTACGACCCTATGTATTTACGATTCTATCGCGCACGGTACGTGCCAAAAAAAACTCGAACACTAAATCCTTAGTGGGAGAAGGTGAAGAATTAGTCGTGACGCACGTGTCCGTCTTGTGACAAATCATTCCCCGCATAATTTAAAAGTGTGGGTGCAAATTTCAAGACAACTACTTTGTTGCTTTCGGCTTGCAATTTATGCGGGGAGAATGTTTTGGTGATGGCTTCAACAGTTCAACCTGCTCTGCCTCTGCTTCTCTTTTAATAAATAAATTAATATTTATAATAATTATTTATGGACAGTTTTCTTTGTCTCACTAATCTCCAAATTACAATATAAATGATAAAAAGGGAAGCAATGAACAGAATTTCATATTAAAATTAGGAAAAATAGCTAACTGACTTAAGTAATAATTTAAAAACACAAATATCAAAAGTGACATTTCAAAGTAAATAATAGAGTTATGTTGAAAACATTGCGATTAATGAGATTCCTTCTGAAATTTTTGAGTCAAATCGAAAGGACTCAGATCAAGGACGAGTGGGAAAAACCAATCCGATCGGACAAGTCGCACACGACACACCCCTCTCCCCTAAGACCCAAAAACACGTGAGCGTAGGGCAAAACCCGCGCATATGCACAAGCACCGCCCCCGCACGCGCATGGCCAGCCCGACCAAATGCTCCTAAGAATAAATGAAAATTCATAATGGCAACATTATATAGTTGAGAATATTAATCTACATACTTTCCTTTTGGACCAATATATCCTCGGCTTAAAATGACGGCTTCTCCAACGGCCGTCCGAGCAGCAAACACTTTCGCAATCTTTTATTGAGGAACTCCGTCATTTTTGAGGGAGACTGCGCAACGATTATTCATAGCATTGCTTCAGGCACGACCCTCTATCGGTTGAGCTACCATTCATTCTTGATATCTTGCAGATGCAAGTCGGGTTGCGCGTGAAATCACTCGTATCTTGTTACTTAAAGATTCTCCATTCCTAATCTTCTATTTAATGAAATTATGATTTTCTTAAAAAGATTTGAAGACTTATTAATAATTCTCTAGTGGGTCAACTCTTCCATTACTATATTAAAATAAGCTTAATCCTCCGTATTATCATAGTAATATTATATTAGTGACTAATTTAATATTTTTAAATTAATAAGAATTTCCCTTTGTATCCATCTCACCGGCGGTAAGTATATTAATTAATATTCTTAAAGAGCTTATTATTATTATTTTTGGCCGTGCACGGTCCTGCAGTCGCTATGAGCGGTCAGAGCACGAAACCGACTCAGTGGATTAGAGTCACCGAAGGTGAAAGTTTTGTATTTATATGCTTTGATTTCAGAATCTTCATTTTTCTAAACAGCTTTAATTCGGATTATATTATTATTCCCCACACATTAAGGTTTTTTGGGAGAACTTATTTTCACCTGTCAATCGCTTACGACTGTATGAATCGAATCTTAATTATGGTCCGATTCATGCGGTTGTTACCACTTGATCGGTGAAAATAAGTCTCCCCAAACGGAGCCTAAGGCTTTAATTATTTAAACGTTTTCAGCCAATGTTTTCGGCAAACGCTTCCAGACATCGGCTAATCAAATACGGCGGCGTTTTCGTTTACACTGTTTGAACCCGCAACAAGGAGGAAAAGACCCGCCGCCTCTCCATTTCGATCCCCCCTTATGATTTCAAAGCTCCCTTTCCATCCGCCGACTGCTCCCACCACCGTCTAATCATACAAAGCTTAATTCTCTCATTTTTATTTGCTTCTGATATCTTATTTAACTTTATATTTTATTTCAAATAATTTTTGCAAATTAACACCATTAACTATTAAACCTCTTCGGAGGTATTTAAGCTGCATTGACAAATTAATTATGTGATAATAAAATATATATTTTAATTATCTAATAAAAATAATTATTAATTTTTGAATATATATTTTTCTTAATGTCTCATTACTGTTTTTTGAGTGCCTAATCATTCTAACTTTTTTTGACGTAAACAAAGAGATTCATTCATTCATATTACAGTCCATACAAAGCATTTGTAAAACAGAGGTAGGCAAAGAGGTAGACGAATGAAAAGAAATCAATGCAATAGCATGTGCCACCCCTGATTGGTCAAACACACAGAGAAAAGAAACTCAACACCCGGAAGACCACAGGCGAGTCGAACAGAGGTAGGCGAATTAAATTTTTTTTATTTTGGGCAGGTTTGTGTTAATTTAGGGTAATATGATATGTGCATTCATCATTTTGGGAAAATCATATTGCCACGTCAAATGATGAAATTTTTATGTTTATTTTTATCTTCTAAATTTGATTATTGTTGTACAACCCCGTATTCGTGGAGTGGGGTCCCCAAACAAGCGCAAGGTTTAATTCAGAGAATGGTCCGGGACAAGCGAGCCCAAAGGCTAAGGGGACGAGGGGTCGAGTGCGGCGGGAGGCCGACACTCACCCCGACCTGTTTTAGGGGGGCAGGTGCGGCGGGAGGCCGGGACCCCCCCCCCCCCCCCCCCCAGCCTCTCTTCAGGGGGGGGGGGGGGGGGGCGAATGCGGCGGGAGACCGGCACTCACCCCGGCCTGTTCTACGGGGCGAGTGTGGCGGGAGGCCGGCACCCACCCCGGCCCCTTCTTCAGGGGGCGGGTGCGGCGGGAGGCCGGCACCCGCCCCGGCCCCTTCTTCAGGGGGCTGGTGCGGCGGGAGGCCGACACCCGCCCCGGCCCGGTTTTAGGGGGGCGAGTGCGGCGGGAGGCCGGCACCCGCCACAGTCCCTTCTTCAGGCGGGGGTGCGGCGGGAGGCCGATACCCGCCCTGGTCCAATTTCAAGGGGGCGGGTGCGGCGGGAGGCCGACACCCGCCCCGGCCCAATTTCAGGGGGGCTGGTGCGGCGGGAGGCCGGCACCCGCCCCGACTTCTTTTCAGGGTGCGGGTGCGGCAGGAGGCAGGCACCCGCCCCGACCTCTTTTCAGGGGGCGGGTGCACCGGGAGGCCGACACCCGCTCCGACCGGCTTGAGCAGACCAGCGCAGGGTATTTAGGTAATTTTAGAGCTGCGGGATTGCGTTATTGGCAGGCCATCGCTAAACAATCTATAAATAGACCATTGGGGTGCCTTGGAGAGGGATCCGTTTTTATCAATCCTCATCTTCGTCCTTCATCCTCCAAGACACCTAACTCAACTTTGGCTAGGGAGGGGGAGATCTCAAAGGTCTTACGGGTGTGAGGTGAGACCTCCACGCTAGAGCCAATGGTCATTCCCCAAATTCAGCTCTCTCAGTAAGGGACGTCTTGGGAGAAGCAGTTGTGAGCTGCACCCCTTGGTCCGAACTCAAGGTGAAACCTAATCTCGGTTCCAACATTTTGGTGCGGTGAGCGTGTACCGCGGCTCATACAGAAATTCCCAAGCAGGTTCCATGACTAGAGATCATGGATGTGGTGATGACCTCAACGAGCCCCCAACCCAGCACTCGTTGTAGGGAGGGAATATTTCATGGCATCCATCCAAAACATCATGGAGATGCTGCGAAGTATTGCTCCTCGGGGTGACTGCTCAACTCCCACCCCCAGGAACCCGCTCCCAGGGGTCTCTATGAGACAGCCCCCAACGGTCTCGGCGAGACAGCTCCCAGGGGTCTCGGCGAGACAGCTCTCAGGGATCTTGGCGAGATGACCCCAGGAGGGGGAGAAGAAAGTGCATCAGGAAGATGACCCATGAAGGAAAGGATGGGAGAGGGGGTCGAGCGAGACCTTACCGGTCGGGAATTATTCTCTAGCCCGGCGAGTGCTAGCCTCCCAGGCGAGCAGGTCGCGCGAGTGGAGCATGCGAGACCACCAAGTAGGGGGTCACCCTTTAGCGAGCTGATTGTCTCAGCTCCCATTCCCGAGGGGTTCATAGAACCTGACATGACCTACTATACCGGGAAGGATGACCCCATCCAGCACCTGCAGTGGTTCGAAGATACAGTCTCTATCAGGCCGATGACGGATGCATTCAAGTTTCGCATCTTCGCAATCACGTTGAAAGACAAGACAAGAGATTGGTTCCATCAACTCCCGACGAGATCGATCTACGGGTTCGAAGACCTGAGCTGGAGTTTTCAGCTTCGCTTCTCCACTTCAATTAAGAGGAAGAAGAGTCCTGAGTTCATCTTCCTTATAAGTCAGAGGGAGGAGGAGTTGTTGACCCAATATGTGGACAGGTTCCAAGAAGAGAACATGGACGTCCAGGAGGTGCCGGGGTATGCCCTACAGATGGCGTTTATAGTGGGGTTACGAGAGGGGTTCTTCAAGATAAATCTGACTCGAAAGGCCCCCTATCCTTCGAGGAGCTGATGGAAAGGGCGGCAGATGAGATAACAACTGAGGCAGCCAACCCGACATTTGCCAAGAATTGGCAAGTTTAACAGAGGCAGAGTCGAAGGAGCAAGGTGGCTCGAGGCATCATGGGGGAAGAAGGAGAGAAGAGCAGATGGCTCATGTGTTTCAGGGATCTCAGGAAGGTCCGGAGCCAGGTTGGATGCAATAGGGAGGGCTCGTTCAGGGTCCAGGAAGAGGTCCCGCCCAGGGTGGTGGGAACTTTCATGGAGGCCAAGGGAGGTTCAACTTCCACATGCAAGCCCCTAGGTAGCTCCTACCCCCACCGCAGCAATCCATGACGATAGGAAGAGGGGGAAGAGGTAACAAGAGAGATCGCCCAGCCCGTCGAATAAGCGGAGGATGGGTGTTGTCGTACTGTGACTTCCACCAGGTAGAGGGTCACATCACAGCTACCTGCCCCGAATTCCTGGAAGTGAGAGAGGCGAGAGGCCCAGCCCAGCAGCAGCCGCCGGTACGGATTGAAGAAGTTCCACCCAGAGTAGAGGGAGATGACATATGTGAGGACAGGGTCGATGTAGGACCCCGGGGAGGTATAGGAGTGATCCACAGTGGAGTAGGGATCGAGGCCACTCGAAAGGCAAGCCTCCATGTAGTATACCGTCAGAGCGTCTCTTCGACATCCCAGACCCCACCCCTAGAGGAGAGGATCACTTTCTCAATGAAGGACATGTCGGATCATGAGGATCCGTTCTGCGATATACTGGTCATCCAGACAGTCATCGAAGGATACACCGTCTCCTGGATCTTGGTTGACAACGGGAGCTCCGTCAATGTCATTTTTAAGAAGACGTTTGACGAGATGAAGATGGAACCAAGGAGGGTGTTGGCCTCAGACGTAACCCTATTCGGATTTTCATGGGAAAGGAAGGAGGTAGAAGGTGGAGTTGGACTCCAGATGAAGTTGGGGGGGGGGGGATATCAAGGAACTGCCGGTTCATCATTGTTGACGCTCCGAGCAGTTGCAACGCCATCTTCGAAAGACCCCTCATCAGCGCCTTCCGTTGTGTGTCATCGTCATTTCACCAGTGCCTCAAATTTAACATAGGAGGGATCCAAGTCAGGATCCGGGGGACCCCAGGATGGCAAGGCAGTT
Organism: Platanthera guangdongensis; assembly: GCA_039583875.1. NCBI lineage: Eukaryota > Viridiplantae > Streptophyta > Magnoliopsida > Asparagales > Orchidaceae > Platanthera > Platanthera guangdongensis. The sequence goes on from CM077148.1 coordinate 196,325,361, forward strand.
CTACGTCACGACCGTCAACATCATCTCCTGGCTAGCCAGGGAAGAGGAGATGGAGAAGATCATGGAGAGCCTCAGCGGGATAGAGATATCAGAGGAGGAGGCGAATGACGACCATTATACCCAAGCAACCTGAAGAAACCTTGCTCTGGTGAAGTCTCTTCCCTCTTATGTTTTTGTAATGAGCTCTACCCCTGACCAGCTGAGTCAGGAGGTCAAGTATACAAAAATTTCTCCATTTGAGGATGTTGAATTTAGTATGGTTCGAATGACGTGCTTAATCTCACCCCGAGAGGATCTCCTCACCCGGGCTCTCACTAGCTGGATGAGTCAAATGTGCCTCGGTAGTAAGTTCTTGTCCCGAGAGGATCTCCTCATCTAGGCTCCCACAAGCTGGATGGGTCGAATGTGCCTCGGTGGCGAGAATGTTCCAACCCCAAGAGGATCTTCTCACCAGGCTCCCACAAGCTGGATGGGTCAAATGTGCCTCGGTAGTAAGTTCTCATCCTGAGAGGATCTCCTCATCCAGACTCTCACTAGTTGGATGGGTCGAACGTGCCTCGGTGGAGAGAAAGTTCCAACCCCGAGAGGATCTCCTCACTCAGGCTCTCACTAGCTGGATGGGTCGAATGTGCCTCGGTGGCGAGAAGGTTCCAACGTCGAGAGGATCTCCTCATCCAGGCTCCCACTAGCAGGATGGGTCGAATGTGACTCAGTAGTAAGTTCTCGTCCCGAGAGAATCTCCTCATCCAGACTCTCACTAGCTGGATGAGTTGAATGTGCCTCGGTGGCGAGAAGGTTCCAACCCCGAGAGGATCTTCTCATTCAGGCTCCCACTAGCTAGATGAGTCGAATGTGCCTCAGTAGTAAGTTCTTGTCTCGAGAGGATCTCCTCATCCAAGCTCCCACTAGCTGGCTAAATAATATATGTACTAAAATTAAGTATAATTTGCATGTTCAATTATTTGAACCTGTAATTATATAAAATTTATATCTGAATTTGTATCATAAGTTTTAATACAATACCCGTGCATCTATTTTTCACTATCATGTTTTACAACTTCCACTTAAAAACAACTATTTTCGTTCGAAATAATAATTTTAAAAATCTAATTATCATTTTCTCTGCTCCCACCTTACAGACATAGATTTCTTTTCCGGCATGCCCGTAGCATCACGACCTGCACGAGCACACACTGACTTTTATTGAGACGGGTAGTGATAATACAGACCGCAATAGCCACAGTTAGACAAAGTTAACCGTCCGGTTACATCCCAGGGTGTTTGCTGAACCATAGCACAAGAGAGAACAACATAGCCGAAACTCGGCTATTCGCCAAAGGCTAATCGCAGACCGGCAACGATCTTTGCAGTATGTGTAGTCTGCCAAATCAGACTGTCCTACTCCACTTCCACTTCAACAATTTCAATAGTTTCCAGAGTCCAACATTGAGAGAAATAACGCGAGCTACCCCCTTTTAGTCCTAACTGAAGTGAGAAAGCGCGCTCATGCAAAAAAATTTGCTCCTAGATAAAAAAAATGCGTTGTGCACAAAACACGGGCTTGGGAGAAAAACACCCGTTTGCAAAAAAAAATCCCCCCCCCCTCCCCGCTCGAGCCAAAACGCACACCCGGGTAAAAAAAATGTCTGATCAGGCAAATAAACACCCACCTGGGCGAAGAAAACATGGGTGAAAAAAAGTGCGAGACTGGGCGAAGAAACGCGTGCCCATGCAAAAACTACACACATGGGCGAAATACGAGGGTCTGGGTGATCATAGTGCTTCCGGATGAATAGCGCGAGCCTGGGCAAAAAAAGGGCTCCCGGGCATAAAAAAAAGTGCACGGTCAAAGCTGGGCAACTAGGGCCGTGCTTCCGGAGCCTCATGGCCGGAGTATTTGTCTGGTTGGCTCCGCCTCATGGTTTGTGCGCGACACGGTTGGAGCGCGTGCGGCCTGGCTGCTTCGGTTGTGGGCGGTTCCCTCTCCTCCCACTAAGGGAGTGGGGCTATTTCCAATAAGGGAATGGGGGTTGCCCACTCCTCGGTGATGAGTGGTGCGGTTAACTTCTATGCGCATATGTGCGTTCTGACTTCTGTTTAAAAGACCAAACAAACTCAGAATTGTACAAGAGTGAGCCCATTGGAACCGTATCGGCAGAAAATCTCTAATTCGACTGAATCCATTTTGAGGAACCGTCAATTCCAAAATTGAAAAATGAAAACTTTCGGAATAATATATTATTTTTTTTTTAATTTAAACATCCAACTTGTACTTTTACGGATGGATACATTTGAGTAATATACAGTAGTAATATGGATTACAGATATTCACGGTCCAGTTAGCAGGGTTGCTTTATTCGGTCCAGTTAAGGCCCACTAAGCCCATTAAGCCGATTAAGCCCATTAAGATCTAGGGTCATGTTATATACAGACATGTTTTGGATGTATGCAGGTCATGGATAAATGCAGGCCAAACTAAAAATCCATAGAACCGGTGAACCCGTTCAGAAATTGGCCTGCATATAATCATTTTCAAATACACGGCCTGCACATAGTCAAAGTGGGACTGCATAGAGTTATTACCCATGCTTAAGAGTGTCCCCTCAGCCTCTCACTAAAGGAGTGATTTTTCTGTCCGAGCTCAGGTTATAACTGGGGAAGATGACGATCATTCAGGTATATGGGGATTATTGCCCGATAAATTCAAGACATGTCTAAAATTCGCTTCACACATGACACGTCATAATTAATTTTTTCTTTTTTCTCTCCTCGGAATATCAAAAATTTCCACGAACGAAGGACGCCATTTGTAGAGGTGGAAACGAATTTAGCTCGTCAAAAAATGGAAGATCGTGTTATTTTAGCTTGGATGTAGCTCACCGAGCTCATCTAGAGATGGAGAGTTTGAGTTGAGCACGAGCTCAGTATGTCCTAAACCTTAAAATAAATAAATTTTATGACAAAATTTTTATAGCCAAAAAAAAGTTTTTTAATTATATGTATAATCTAAAATTATAAAGGTCTGTATATTCGTTATTTAATAATATATTATACATTACTTATGTAGTTACTCTAATTTCAAATTATTATTCTTTCATAATTTGGTTCGAGTTTGTAAGTGAGCTCGAGCTCGTTAGAAACAAGCTTGGGTCGAGTTTTTGTTGGCTGAGTCAGCTCGTCGAGCAATCGAGTTGGCTCAACTCAGATTGCACCTTAATCAATTGTATTTGCAGATTGCTAGCTCAAGATACATATGAGACGCCAATATGAACAAGGTCGGGGGCAGTTGTGGCATAGATGGGTGATGAGGGTTGTTTGAAGAGCCTCTTATCAAAGTCGGGGGTTCGAGGCTCGGCGACAACAACAACCCGCCATTATGAGAATAGTAATGAAGTGGGGTTGGACCGGTTGGGCTGCAACCCTGTAAAAGAGTTTAAGGAAGGCAACCCCGATACCTTGCGAGGTGGGTTGAACCGCCGCACGCCCTTTCTAACAAAAACCGGTTTTGGTTAAACGGGGGCCGACCCACTCATGTGAGTATCCCAGGCCGCCCCGTGTGGACTGTAGTCCACTAGCCCCAACCCCTCTCCACTGGCCGCGTGCAGCCCAAGCCCAATCGGGAAGACTTATAAAGAAGGTCGGGGGACTGAAGCCGGCCAAGCGCAACGCCTCGCCGACCTCAACAACCCGCCACGTGGCCAGTTTAAGGTAAGCCGCCCAATTTGGGCTTGGGCTGCACGTGGCCAGTGGAGAGGGGTTGGGGATGGTGGACTACAGTCCACACGGGGGCGGCTAGGCATACTCACATGAGTGAGCCGGTCCCCCCATACATCATTTATTTGATTTTCATATATTACACACGATGAACACGATTTTTCGACCATCTTAATCTAAGGCTCGGTTTGGGAGAACTTATTTTCACTGGTAAAGTGGTTACTACCGCATGAATCAGATCTTACTTAAGGTCCTGTTGGTGAAAATAAGTCCCCCCAAACAGAGCCCAAGATTCAAGCAAATTCAATAATTCATGTCTCATTCACCAAGAATGTTAGCTTTACCTGTCTTATACAGTTAAGAGTTCGTGCAATTATTGCCCACGAATTGATCAAGAAAAACACCCAATGACTGTAAACCATATGGTTGAGGAGGCTTATAGAGGATGTTCATGAAAAAGTACAAGAGCCTACTTTACTCCGGGGTGACAATGAGAGTGCTCTCAAGCTGGTAAACAATCCAGTGTGTCACGCTAGGACCAAGCACATTGAGATCGATCACCACTTCATAAGGGAGAAGGTGTTGGAGGGATCTCTTCTGGTCGGGCATGTTCGGAGTGAAGATAATCTTGCTGACATCTTCACGAAGCCACTGTCGAAGGGACCCTTTGAGCGGTTGCGCAGCTTGCTGAGCTTGATCACCACTTCTCACTTCAAGGGGGAGTGTTGAAATTTGTGAAGTGGAAGTGGTTGATGGACAGGCCGGGAGGCCTGTGCGGACAGAGCCCGCGGACTGGGCGGACCAGACGGACTGCTGTTATGCGGTCTGGTGATAGGTTTGGTTGAACCTGGCTGTTCTTGTGGAGCGGCCTGTGCGGACTAAGTCTGCGACCTGGGCGGACTAGTGTCTGCGGACAGGGTGTTGGCTGTCTTGATGGCCTGGCTAATTAAGGAGCGGCCTGAGCGGACAGAGGTTTGCGGGCTGTAGGCTGTGCTCTTTGTACAGTGGCTGTGTTGCAAGCTTGTGTTAACCGGCGGTTTGGGTCCTGTCCACGGGAGGCTTGCGGACTGGCATGTCCGCGGTGTCCGCTGTTACAGACTGGCCTTGGAGTACGTCTGTGGCCTTTGCCGGGCTTAGGCGGTGCAGCAGTGTTAGCCGCTGTGAAGGACTGCGCGGACTGGTGTCGGAGTCCGGCAGTTGTGCGTTGTTGGGAGCTGTGCGAGTAGGGTTTGCGGATGCTGCCTTAATCCGCGCTTTGGCGTCCGCGGAGTCCGCATCTGTGTGGACGGTGCTTTGACACTTGCCGAGCTCTCCATGTTGCAGTGGATGTTTCTCATCCTGTGGCGGACTGTCCTGCTGATTGGCGGTTTGGAGCTTTAGTGTCCGCTGTAAGACCCCATTTTTTTTTTGCAACATCCACCGGGGTCTTAGGCCCAGAACCGCCGTTTTTGCGGTGACATCATCCACCGGGATGATCGGTACCACAAAACGCCGATTCTGCCGGCCATCTCGATCACCATCGACAGAATGTATAATGAATGAAAGTGTAAGCATCCAAGTCCACAATAGTATAAAGGAGGAAATCATGCAATAAATCAAGTCAACACCAGAAGAAAGTCTAGGTACCAACACCAGAAAGTAAATACGGGCTTAAGCCCGGTACATGATAACCTCACTACAATCCACTCATAAAAGTAAAACTACTAATACTCGGCTCCACTCACGGATTCGGATGCCTGTCCACCCGAGCTACACTGGCCCATCTCCATCTGCACCGTACCCTGCTGGTGTTGCGTCTCCTGCGGCTGTTCCCTGTCTCCCATCCGGAGCACCTAAAATATGGTGGTCAAACGACCGTCAGTCAAACTAGACTCAGTCAACAATCCCCCACCCCTCTACCCGTGGCTCCTAGGCACCGGGCGGAAAAGGGTGAAAAGGAGGACCAAAAGCAAGGCGTAATCAAGCAGGTGACATCTACCCTAAGGATTAAAAAAATAAAGTATGGCAGGGGTATCACAAAAATTAAACATGAGTGAACAAGTATGCATCAAAAGTAAACAGGAAGGAGTAGCAAAAAGAAGCAATAAAAAGTGAAAGTAAGAGCAACAAGAAATATAACCATTGATTTATAGGGGTTACCCCTATAGACCAAGGGGTCGTTTTGCAGGGCCTATCGTATAAAACGTCCCATACCATTTTATATGATAGGTGTCAGGGGTTAAATGAAATGACTATGCTATGACGTGCAAGTATGCTATGGTATGTACATGCGAGTGCAACTCTCACACACGACTCTATGCGCACAGACTTTTAGTTCCCCTTTTTGGAGTTAGCTAAACTCTCAGGAGCCTCCGCCGTGGCAAAACGGAGACAGTGGGTTGGGCCTCTCCACTCCTAGATTGGTAAACACACTACACAATCTAGCCCCTCTCGTATGTTCCCGTACTATTCCTAGCAAACCAGCTAGTCTCCCCGAGTCAACGTACCGACGACGGTGTGTTCGATCGTCCAATACCGAGGACCCACCACTGTTATGCACATGCAACCATGATAGTTTGTATCTAATTAAAATACCGAGCCTACTAGTTCACCATGTTCCCGAGCCCACGACTCCCTAGACTAATCAAGTCTCTTTTTTTTTCTAAGTCCTCGAGCATCCAGCTCCCCGGACTTCCAAATCAATACCGAGTCCATTTAACTCTACCAGTAAGCCCTTAGGCCACGGGCCTACGCTATCCTTTCACTACTAATTTATCTCCCTACGTGTACAAGTGTGAGTGTAAGGTGAAACTATTATTAGGGTTACTCTTGCCCATATTATTCCTAAGGTTTAAGGTTAACCCTGGACTTCCCGAAGTCTACCCGGTGAGGGGCTCGCAGCGGTACTAGGAACTACAATGGGATGAAGCCCAAAGTTCTCTTGCCAAGGCACTTAATGTTATTAATTTCTACCCTTGATCAAACCTCTCTTTTATTTCAGTGTGAATACCCTAGGTGTGTTTGAGCTCTCCGAGTTAACTTATCTCTGACCTATCCACTATATGCAAACTACGCTAAGTTACATGGTGCTCTCATTAGGGGGTACCCTAATTACTCTTTCTGTAGATCCATAATAATTACTGGGAGTCTATCATGACCTGTTAAGACTAAATCCAGAGTCTCATAATTTTCCTAATTAAGTGGGCACTTAATTTAATTAATCCTAGACTCCAAATGCCCTACTTGAACATGAAGTGCTCTCTAAAGTCAGGAACAAATCACAACAAAATTATGATAAATAGTAAGTGACATTTAAACAGTAAATCCAAGGTTTGAGAATTTTCATAGGTGATCAGACCTACCTTTCGTAATTTAGAACTTAAGGTCAATAATATCATCTACAGATGAAAAGGCCAGCAATATTATTCTAAAAATTATAATAAAACTCCAGTAGGACTATCATAGCCTAAAAACACCCTAGAGGTAGTCTCATAATTTTTATAGTGAATAGTAGCCCCTAATTTAATTTATAACCATTAATTCCATAATCTTTGGTTAATGAAGCAAGTACTGTAAAAACTCATCTAATAATTATAATAAAATTCCACAAGTCTTATTCATATCTAAAATCCACAGTAACCAAGTTTTACAATTTTTATCACATATGAAGAGCTCTAAATCTAATTAAATGTAAACTTCCAAATTTACAGACTTGTGAAGTAAGTACTGGTTTTATCCATCCAAAAATCATGGAAAAATTACAGGACAATAATAATGGTCAAAAGCACTCTCTGACCTAATTTCATAATTTGTTTTATAATATTGTGGCTCTGTTTCTATTTTTGATCATAAACCACAAATCATAATTTAATGAAGCAAGTACTTGAAACAGACATCTAAAAATTTAAACAAAAATGCAGAGGGCTCTATCATTATATATAATGTCCTATTCCAAGGTTTCACAATTTTCAAATAAATAAAAGCTTCACTATCAACATAGTAAATTTTAAGGGCACATCTATGGTTGAAAAGGAAGTACTGATTTTAATGGCCCAAAAATCCCACCAAAATTAATTTAGGAATATTTCTACCAGAGAACTTCCCCTGCCCAATTTCAAGTGATTTGAAAGTGATTTGATAGCCTAATACTCCAAATTAGGTTTGGTGCCCTAAACTAGGGTTAGGGTTTTGAGGGGGTTTAAGGCTTCCAAATTCCCTAAAATTTTAACCAGAGTACTATACTAACCTTATGGTCCTCTTCACCAAATTTTAAGTTATTCCAAGGTCATTTGACCACATGACCTTCAAACCCTAAAAATCCCCATTAAGGGACCTACCATAGGGTTCTAGGGCTACCCTACTCTTAACCACCCCAAATTACATTGGAGGGTGTGTCATACCATATAGAGTCAGTGGACAAAATATCAGCCTCTGTTGAGGTGATTTGACCACTCAAAACCCCAAGGGGTGCTTTGACCTAATTAACCCTAGAAGGGTCAACTTGGGGTTGGATAAAACCTAATCAAAACATCTTCAAAGGAGATGAAATTTTTATCAGAGCCCTAACATGCTCTGTAAGACCACCCACCAAAATTTGGGGGGATTTTGAGGTGTTTATGACACCTAATTAATTTATACTTGATTTATTAAATTGTTCTAAAAACTATAGAAAAATATTTCCCAAAAATTCTGATTTTTGGATATGTCCTAGATATAGTTAAAAATAGCCCATTCCCCAAATTTCAGATTATTTGGATGTCTGGTTTGGAGTGGGCACTTAAATTAATCTCTGGACAGCCCTTTGGGTAGACCTCACCAACATGAGTGCTGCGGTCTAACCCGGACTCCAAATTGAGTGAAATAAATTTTAAAGTAAAATAGACATCAAGGGCTACATTTTATATGTTGACCACTTTTTCTGTAGTGGGGCATAAGTATTTTTAAAAATTAGTTCTATGCACTGCAATTATAATCACAGAAAATAAAACAATAATTATAATAGGTTTGCACGAATCTTAAAGCAGCATCCAAGGGCTGCTGCTCATCTTCAAGCTCCAGTCAAGGGACGGGATTATCCCGACCTGGAGCTCATTCCAGCCCACTTTCCGGCCACCCCGACCACCTCCCTGGCCGGCCACCACCACCACCACCTCCGTTGAGGTGGTGGCTAACGTTTGGCGGCGACCATGCCGCCGGAGGCGGTGGTTTCCGGCGAACTCAACACCACCATTTTCCATGAAAAATCCGAAAATTCAAGCTCTCAATCAGGCTCAATTGAGCCCGATTTCTCTACCTAAATCGATCTAGATCTAGCACTAGGAGAGGGGAAGAGGATCGGACCTCATTTGGGGCGTTCCTTTGCTCCATTCGCCGGCCGCCATTGCTCCTCCTCGAAGCTTTGGGTGCCATCCGATTTCTTGCAAGGAGACCTCCAAACTCACGGGAAATGGGGGGGGGGGGTTTCACTGCTCAGAGGTTTGTGAAGGTGATAGGGGGGGTTAATTGTGGGTGGTAGTGGTTTTAATCACATATGCCATTAATGGCCTCTTCACCTCCCCTCCCATGGCCGACCCTATACATCCCCCCTGCCCTAATTGCACCTAGAAACGGCTGGAAACTTCTCAAATTCATCAGAGAAGATGAATGAGAGTGTAATGGAGGGATGCCAAGGGGTGTGTCACCTTAATGGCCATGAATGGCCACTTTCTCTCTCCTTAAAATTGGGGAAAAACCCCCATTTCTCTCTCCTAATCACCATGAACGAATTTTCACTCCCTCCCATGTTTAATATCAGCCTACTAGGCTGGTTGACCACTCAAATTGGGCCTAGCCCAAAGGGATTGGGCTAGGTCCAAGTAATATGACCTAGTTAGCCCTAGTTTCACTTTTGGTCAAACTGGGCCCTAGGGTTGACCGAACCATGAAATTTTTGTGCCATTGGGTCCCTTATGAGGTTATGACCCCATGAGTGTGGTCAACTTGAAGTTGTGGTGGTCAATAGGGGTGTTTAATGGAAAATCACCGTTTTGACCTAGTAGGGGTATTTTGGTCATTTTGCCATGTGGTGACCCTAGGATGGTGCTTTTTGGTCTAATTAGTCTTTTGTGATGCGTTAGACCTAAAAGTGAAGCTACTTCCACATGTGATGGTCAGTTGGGCCATTTGATGGGGAATTGACCATTTTGCCCTAATTAGGGTTAGAGTTGACCTTGGGTCAACTTGGCCTGTTTGGCTGGCCCCAATGGGTCTTCTGGACTCCTTGATGGCCTAGGGGTGTTGGGGTGGGGTTAAGGAGTCGAGTTGGAGTCCTAAAGTCAAGCCCTAAGTTGAGTATTTAAGGTTTACTATTTGCAGACCAAGGTGTTTTATCACCTTTTTGCCTAGGTCTACAAGGGTTTGTAAGCTCCCTGGATTTTGTCATGACTTAGTCATGACAAAATTACTCTCGGGGGTCTGGCTGTTTGGGGGATGTTACATCCGCCGAGTTCGCGGTTGACCAGGCGGACTGCCTGGTGGTTGACTCATGGCGGGTTGCGGCATTGGTTGCCGTGCTCTGCGGGCTGGCTCCTGAGTCCGCATGGCTTGGTTTTGCGGGCTGGCGCGCCTGTGTTGCGGGGATGTCCTCCTGCTGCAATGAGTGGCGGTCTAAGCCCTGCTTGCATTGGGCGAACTGGCCATGTGACTATGTTATGCATGTCGGTAGTGTAAGTCCGCATAAAAGCGGACTGGCTTTCGTTCTGGCTCCTGGAGGTGTGATCTGGCAAAGTCCACGCGGACTTGGCGGACTCGTTGAGTTAGCGCGCGGGCTGGGGCGGTGACGCTATTCACTAGGGTGGTGACCACACTCCTCACCTCGCCTATAAATAGGACCCCCCGGCACGTCTACAGTAACTGAGTGAACAGTAAGTGGAGGCTCGGTGAAGTGCTGCGGTCTCAGTTTTCTGTCCGCGCGGATCGATTCAGAGTTAACTGTTTGCTGTGTGCAGGTCGCGCGACTAGCTTCAAGGAGCCAGGAATTTGGCTTTGACTTCGGTCAAGTACTTGGAAGTGTGCGGTCTCTACAGTCTCAGCAGGTCGCTCTGCGGCTTGTCAGTTCTCTATTTCAGCTTTGTCAAGTTCCAATAACATGTCCGCCGGTCTCAGGCGGGTAGGCGGTCTGTTCATCAGTTCATTAGCAGTAGGCGAATAACGGTGTGTCCGCGCGGCCTCGGCGGACTCCGTGTCTATTCGGCGTGTTGCAGCTTCAGCTCGGGAGGCTTCGACGGACTTGGCGACTTGGCGATCTTGGCGGTTTCCAGTGTTGTCCGCCCGGCTTGTTTTTGTGCTTTCTGTTATAGCTTGTGTACTAGCGAAATCATGTCTCGCTATGTATACCTTGCCTTGTAAAGAAGTGTAAATGAATATAAGATCTAGTTGTTCTTCCATGTGCATGGTGTGTTGAGCTTGCTCCTTGGGTTTCCGCATGATCAAAGTGTGAACTGGGTAGTGCCGAGAATATTAATTTGGCGTTGGCTATCTTGCTGACCACTTTGAGAAAATTTAACATTTTCGACCATCTTACTCTAAGGCTCGGTTTGGGAGAACTTATTTTCACTGGTAAAGTGATTACTATCGCATGAACCAGATCTTACTTAAGGTCATGTTGGTGAAAACAAGTCCCCCCAAACAGAGCCCAAAATTCAAGCAAATTCAATAATTCATGTCTCATTCACCAAGACTGTTAGCTTTACCTGTCCTATACAGTTAAGAGTTCGTGCAATTATTGGCCACTAATTGATCAAGAAAAACACCCAATGACTGCTCGTGCAAGTATTGCCCTCAAATTTACTTGTTATTCATCAGCGTGAGTTGGTGCGTCTCTCTTCAAACGGATTCTCTCGGAACACCCAACATGTAAAATTTTAAGAATGGAAGGTGAAAGTGTTGCTCGAAGCATCCGGATGGGGATCTAAGTGGAATCCCCTACCCGTTGCCCTAGGTGGGTATAAATAGGAAAACCCTTAGGAGTTACTACGGGTATGGAGTTAATCATGTACCCTAACTAACCCGTTAAGCCTCCGAGCCCGTTATTAGTCCAAATATACACTAACAATCTCCTCCTATATTTGTGACAAATAACGTGTACGTTTCGGAGTGCAGAAAGTGGAGAATATCAAAAAATAAATTTCCGACTTTACACATTTTCATAAGAGTTAGCACAGTTTTTAAAGAAAACACGAAGATGAGTCTCACAACAATAACAGAATACATCCAGTAAATAAAAGTGCTACTCAATAATAAATAAGTCTGGAAAACAAAAATGACTATAGATAAACGTGTAATAATTCTACTCGGAGAGTAGATCATCATCATCTATGTCAAAATCCACTTTCTCTCCTCCATATTCACCAGTGCCTGCAAGGAATTTCATGAGTCAGACTCTATGAATTCATAAACATATGCAGTGACATATCAAAGTAAACTAGCTCTACCTAAATGAGCTTAGCACTTGTAGCAGTAGTGAAGTAACACTGTCAGCATCTCTATCCAGTCTAGCTAGGACCAGTCAAGTTTTGATTTTAATAAATCAAACGTTGTTATCTTACGCATTAGTGACCACTATGTACCTCATCATATGATTTGGCACACCGTCATTTGCAACATTATCAAATGTGGAATAATGTGCTATGATCACTGATGTTAGATTAACACATACAACGACTTTCTATTCTCAGTTGAATAATTCTCAAATCAGCTTACAACGAGAAAGATGTTAAGTCATCAGGTGTGGAATGACTAGCATCTAACCATCTTGGGCTTTCATCAAGAAATTATTTGGGGTTTTCAGTCTGTTATTAGATGCTTGAATGTTGCGACTATAGGTTCTTGCTATGAAAACATAAGCATAGGAGGAAGTTTCATATCTCTATGAACTTTAATCCCATCTCCCCCGATGTTTTAATGGTGAGAACTCTATTTAAGCCCTTTGTTAAGGCGTCTGCAACATTATCTTTTGACCTCACATCAACGAGGTTCACAATCCCTTGACTCGTAAGGGAGGTCAACCAGGCTTGTTTCATCCTGAGTTGCCTTCTTTTGCTATTGAACAACGTGTTCGTAGCAATCGTTTTAGTAGCCTGATTGTCGCAGTAAACTGCAACAGAACTCAACTTCAGGCTTGACAGTGGAATGTCCATCACCAAATCTCTTATCCACTCTGCTTCTTCTCCTGCTGAAGCTAGAGCGTAGAGTTCGGATTCCATAGAAGACAAAGCAATACATGATTGTCTCTTGGACTTCCAGGCTACAGCTGCTCCTCCTAGTGTGAATATAAATCCACTAGTGGACTTGCTGTCATTTAATTCTGAGCACCATGATGCATCAGAATATCCTTCCAATACTGGAGGATGACCATGATAACATAAAGCATACTTTTGAGTGTGCTTTAGGTATCGCATCAGCCTATCGAGGGCATCCCAATGGTCTTGGCTAGGATTACTAGTGAATCTGCTTAACATGCCGACCGTAAAGGCTATGTCAGGTCTTGTGCAGACCATAGCATACATGAGACTACCAATCAGTTTAGCATAATCTGACTGTCTAACCGCAGCTCCATCATTGGGCTTCAAGCGATTATTATAATCATAAGGTGTCTCCACTGCTCTACGTTCACTGTATCCCCACGTGTCCAACAAGGACTTTATGTAGTGGCTTTGACTTAGGGAAATGTCATTTTTCCCAAAGCTCACTTGCATGCCTAGTATAGTCTCAGCTACACCTAGGTCTTTAATGCTAAACGTCTGCATTAGTTCTGACTTAACGTCATCCACTACGGATTGATCAGAACCAAGAACCAGCATATCATCCACATACAAGCATATTATAGCGACTTTGTTCGATCTATGACGTATGTAAAGACATTTGTCCGAGAGACTCGACATGAATCCCATGTTCCTTACACTATAGTCAAACTTCTCATGCCATAATTTTGGTGCTTGTTTAAGTCCGTATAGCGATTTGATCAACTTACAGACCTTACTTTCGTGACCGTTAACTATGAAACCTTCAGGTTGGCTCATGTATATCTCTTCGGTCAGATCTCCGTTCAAAAACGCAGTCTTAACATCCATTTGATGAACAATAAAGTTCTCAATAGATGCAATAGCAAGGAGTATCCTAATGGTTGCTAAGTGACACACTGGTGAATATACATCAAAGTAATCCACCCCACTAACTTGTGTGAAACCTTTTGCCACCAGGCGTGCTTTATACTTAGCTACGCTACCATCAGGGTTGAGCTTCTTTTTCAGAACCCACTTACACCATATAGTTTTAGCCCCTTTTGGCTTATCAACCAACGTCCAGGTGTTGTTCTGAAGCAAAGAGTTCATCTCTTCATCAATGGCCTCTTTCCAGAGTAGGGAATCCCTTGATCTCATCGCGTCCTTATAGGTGGATGGATCAGCCTCAACGTGGTAAGTGACAAAATCACTACCGAAGGTTATGGGTGTTCTATCTCTCATCGAAGTCCTTCTAGACTCTAGGACATTATTGTCTACCGGGACTGAATAGGAGGTGCTTGGTACTGATTCAGGTTCTTGCTCAGTAATAGTTGCTTGCATACCTGGGATGGTCAGGTTCTTATCCTTAAGAAACTTATCCTCAAAGAACACAGCATCCCTAGATTCAATAATTATATTATTAGACAGGTCTAAGAATCTATCTGCAGCACTATCTTCAGCACAACCTAAGTAGACGCACGTGTTGGTCCTAGGTCCAAGTTTAGACCGTCTAGGGTCAGAGACCCTGACATAGGCTATGCAGCCCCAGGTCTTAAGTTTAGTCAATGTCGGGGGTCTCTTAAACCAAAGCTCATAGGGTGTGACGTCTAACTTAGCATGAGGTACTTTGTTCAGAATGTTATTTGCAGTTAAAACTGCTTCTCCCCAATAGGCAGTAGGCATGCCAGCAGTGAGCAACATAGAGTTCAACATCTCTGTTAACGTTCTATTTTTCCGCTCGGCTATACCATTCGATTGGGGTGAGTAAGGAGCAGTGGTTTCTGCTATGATCCCTTGAGAGGCAAGGAAACCCCGGAACTCACTGGACATGTATTCTCCTCCTCTATCACTTCTAAACCTCTTAATTCTCATGTCTAGTTGGTTCTCTACCCTGGTTTTGAAAAGACAAAACTTTTCAAACGCTTCATCTTTAGTTTTAAGTAGATATATGTGACAGAACCTAGAGCAGTCATCTATAAACGTGATCATATACTTCCTTCCTCCTCTGGTGACAAAACTTTTAAAGTCACATATGTCGGAATGTATAAGCTCTAGAGGTGTTGTGCTCCTAGTAACCGCACTAAAAGGTTTCCTAGTGATCTTAGTCTGAGCACACACGTCACATTTCTCAGGCTGTGACTTAGTGTCCAATGTGATCTGGTGAGTTCTAGCTATTTGGAATATTTTCCTATAGTTCACGTGTCCTAGTCTCTCATGTAGAGTCTTAGGGCTAACTAAGTTTGTTTGAACTTGTTGAACTACTTCGTTTGCTAGACTTAGTCGGTACATCCTATTTTAGACGTATGCACATCCAAAATAGTGAGAGTTAACTGACAGTGTTACTCTACCGCTACAAAAAGTAAATGACATACCAGCATCACATAAAAGACTAATAGACACTAAGTTAGCAGCTAGTGAAGGAATAAATTTGACACGCTTTAAAATTAAAGACTTACCTGAGGACAGCAGCAAGGTTGCGTTCCCCACTTTCAGTACGTCAGCTGTGTCTCCATTGGCCACCGTCACAGACTCTTTCACAGTAGTGAGACCTGTCATGAGAGCAGAATTGTTGCAAACGTGGCACGTCGCCCCCGAATCCAAGTACCACTCCGAGCTGGCCGTAGCGTTTCCGACCATTGCAACAAAGTCGGAAGGCTCAGCTTGGCTAACCATATTGGCTTGGTTGCCATCCTGTGGTGCTTTGGTTCTTTCCCTTTTAGGGAGCCTGCAATCAGATGCGCTGTGTCCCCACTTGTTGCAGTTGAAACACTTACCCTTGAATTTTTTGTTGCGTTTGTTAGGGCCTGCAACTTGGGAGCTACCATGGGAGGGTCTGGTCCTCTTAGGGTTCGGCACGCGTTTAGAACTAAGAAGCATGTTAGCTGCAGCCTTCTGCTTGCTAACAGTTTCTAAAGCGTGTCGAATCCTATTTTCATCCTCAATGCGAATAAATCGCTTGAGGTCATTAAGACCGACCTGCATCTTCTTGCGGTACATTTCAGTTTTAAAGTTGTACCACGTAGAGGGCAGTTTATAAATAATCGTGCCAGCAACAAAGCTGTCTGGCAGGGAAATGTTCTCACTATGTAAAGAATCTACTATAGCTTCAAAATCCGATACCTGAGGGAGAATCGCCTTCTCCTCGTCGAACATGAAGGAGTGAAATTTGTCCACCAGGTGTGCCTTGGACAGATCCTCCTCTTGTCTGAAGTGCTCCTCCAGTGCCTCCCAGATTTCCTTGGCGGTCTTCATTTTGATGTACGTCTTCGCCAGGCTGGAGGACAAGCAGTTCAGCAGGTAGTCGCGGCAGAAGTCCTCATCAGCAATCCACTGGGCCTCATCGTCAGTCCCCATAACAGCAGCACGATCAGACTGAACTGTGTAGAACACGTTCAGGTACTTCATTCCAAACTGCGTATTCAACTTCCAGTCGTTGAATTCAGTCGCTGTAAACTTCTCCAATTTGATCATAGGAACCGGGGACGAGAAATTTCCCTTCATCATTTTCTTTACTATGGTTGATCTTCCTTCAAAGAGCAAAAACACACTTGCAAGATGTCAAGGAACCACTGAACTTGACTCTCTACTGAAAACTATGGCTTAGAGGTGTTCGGCCACTGTAAATCCTCCTCCAAAAAAAAGACAGATCTTTGATTTTGTTGTTAGGAAATTGGAACGGCCACTATTGTTTTCCTACAACCAGCAAGTACCCTTCTCTGATCCAGAAGAAAAAATATTAACAGGAGATCCTGATTCCCGATTTCCTTCTCAATCTAACGCCAGGCTAGAGAAAACAAAGTCAGAGAAAACTAGGCCGCTGGACTTCCAATTTCCGATCTGCACACCAAGCGGCCGGAGCTCTCTTCAACCGGTGCAGGAGAGAGCGGAGATGGGCTAGCAATGACGAAGGCCAGAAGAGAGCGAAAACCAGGCGACGGTGAGAACGGCGGCCAACAGAAAATGTGAGTGGTTTCCTCTCCTTTGCAGGCGGCGGAAACGACCTCCACCACCGTTTCCTCTTCTACGATGCAGGAAATCGCAAAATCCGAGAGAGCGGAGACGTCCTTCCCTATCGATCACAGCGGCGGGATGCGTCTTCCTCTTTTGAGCAGCGCCCTGGAGAAATCAACGGGAAAACTTTCCCGATCACAGAAAGCAACGACGGTCGATCAATATTTCACGGGAGGAAAACGACTGGATTTTCTTTCTTCCTATTTCCTTTTTCCGATCTGATGATGCAGCGACAATCGATGCTATTTTCTCTCCTCCTGTGCGAAAACCGACGAGAACGGCGGCGAGAAAAACCGAGGAACGGGAAGAAGCGGTTACGGGATGCAAGAACGTGAGCAACGAGGCGTGCTTCGAGAATGAAAGTGTTGCTCGAAGCATCCGGATGGGGATCTAAGTGGAATCCCCTACCCGTTGCCCCTAGGTGGGTATAAATAGGAAAACCCTTAGGAGTTACTACGGGTATGGGTTAATCGTGTACCCTAACTAACCCGTTAAGCCTCCGAGCCCGTTATTAGTCCAAATATACACTAACAGAAGGTCGCAGAGCTACTCAACCAATCAAGACCAATACATCACTACCAATAAAAGATGCAAGAGAAACACTTGTATTTATTACTGCTTTATAAGTAGAGAGATATAAGTGCGAGACATGATTTCGCTCGATCTGCACATAATGGAAAACAAAAACAGACTAAGTACAAACTGCAAATCTGAGACCGCCAAACTGCTTGTTCGCACCTCTAGCCGCGAGGTCGCACGAACAAGTTCTTGACTTCTGTTGGAGACAACCCGCCTAGTTCATGCGAACTGAAAAGCCAAGCCACGCGAACTGATCCACAAACCACCTACTTGAGAACTGCCACGGAGAAACCACTCAGATCGCCAACCCGAGATATCGGTAGCGATAGCCCTTATTGCCAGGCGGTAGCTGCAAACTGCCAACTACTTCTCTGACTTCCACACTGAGGCTACCGCTGACCACCTAGTCGCTCAGTGCTAACCACACAGTTCACAAATAGCTGATCAAGAGCCCACAACTTCTTATCACGCGGGTAGAAAAAGTCTAATCGCAACCTTGCTCCAAACAAGCGTTCTTTGTGATTTTCGATGCAAATGTGTGGGTCAGGACCTAAATTTATAGGTGGGGGAGGTGGATAAGGTCACCACCCTAAACAATACAACTACCGCGGGATGATAAGCGGTTAGTCAACACAAACTGTGCGGTCCCGCAGTTAGCCAACCTCAAACCGCGCGACCTAGGGTAACAACATCTGTCGGACAGAAAAGCTATCGCCTGACGATAGACGATATCACCGGTGATAACAGGCCGCACATCCCGACGACCTGCCGACTTCACTTCAATTTTCCAATACAACCATCATTGAAAAGTCTTTCAATATTACGTGAAGCTGTTATGTTTATGTTGGCGCACAACATCATCGACATATTACGATTAGCACACAACCTGTCAGTAGATTGCCCGCATCTATGACTGAGATGCTTTTGCACAAGTCTCCGCCTGAGGCTGAATAACGAAATTCGAGTGCACCATCAGTGCTCAGATATCTCTTGTGTTGGGATATAACACGAAAAATATCTCATAGGCGCAACCAAATTAATACATGGTTGACACTACAAAAAAAAACACTTATTAGTTAGGAGAGGAATTCGTTGCTAAATCATAAAATTCGTTGCTAATTTAAATTAGCAAGATATTTAGCAACAAAAAATTTTCGATTCTAATTTGAGCCTAGCTAAATTTAGCATGGATTTTTTTCTTGCTATTTTGCAAGGAAATTTTAGCAAGACTTTTTATCCTTTTTAAACTAACAAGCAATTGAATTTTTTGTTGCTAATTATTATGTTAAATAAAAAGATATATTAATATGATAAAAAAATTATAAAAATTATGCAAGCGGGAGGTTTCAAACCACCTACCTCTCATAAGTATTTAACTAGTCTTAACAACCATCCTAAGAAACCTTTTTAAAATATTATGATGGTAATTTATATATGTCTATATTCTTTATATTTAATTTATAATATTATGTTTAGAACTGTATATATATACATATATTATTTCAGTTTACACTAAAAATATACACTAATTTATAAATATATATAAGTATTAAATTTTTATAAAATTATATAAAAACTAAAAATATTATTAATTAATTTGTTGAATTCTTATAATCTATGATAATTAATAAATATATATATAAAGAACTAAATATGTTATTAATTGTTTTGTTGAATATAAATAATATATGCTAATTTCTATTTTCTAAGATACATATATGTTGAAATAACTTACCCTATTATATACAAAACTAAATATACATATTTATTATTTTATTGGATACTAATAAATTATGTTAATTTATATACATATAAATATATAAATAATTTTTAAACATATATAAAGTATATATATATATATAGTATATATATATATATACATAAAGAAATAAAAAAGTTATATTTTTTTTATAAAGGGAGCAAAAGCTTTAAGGGAAATATCTTCATCAATATTTTGCAACAAAAAAGTTTGTTGCTCTTTCTGGAACAAAAAAATCGTTGCTATTTTTTCAACAAATATTCTGCAACAAAATAATTCGTCGCTAATTTTGAAACAAAAAATTTTGTTGCAAATTTTGGAGGTAAAGTAGGAAATCTTTTACATTGCTAAATTTGATGCTAATTAGCAAGAAGTTATCTTGCCTTTCTAATATTCCTTGCTAAATAAGGTTTTTCTTGTAGTGACAAGAATACATAAATCGGAACAAAACTCAGCATACATAAATACTACAACTGCAATAATAATACATGATCAAATGTACCGACGTCCGTTATAGAAAACACCGCGGAGGAGTCAGACTCGCTCACTCCGCGGGAGAGAGAATAATTTGGACTGCAATCCGCCAGTACAGCGGACGTACAAGGTTCACCGAGAACCTTCGTTGTCCGATGACGACCAAACCACCCGCCACAACCGGAGAAGCACCGTCGAGGCTAACAGCACTCACACATGTCATCGACGCCATGCCGCACCACCAGGAAGAAACACCGCAGAAGCATAATAATCTTTTTAGTTCCTGTCATTATAATCTTTTTTTTCAACTTATTGGGAAGCTTCCTCTGTTTTTTCAATTATTGGGATTTAGATATTGTTAACAGTGCAATGTCTAACAGAGAAATTACTCTTTTTATTTGGGATTTTACTAATATTTTTTTGATGAAATATTCATATAATAGGGAAAGCTTCCTCCTTTTATATAGATGGAACATTAATCTTTTTTTTGATGAAATTCCTCCTTTTATATAGGTGGAACATTAATCATTTTTGATGAAATTTTAATATAATATGGGAGGCTTTCACCTATATTTAGTTTTTTAGATGATCCAAATTATTCAATTGGTAATTTAATAACATGTTGGGAAGCTTACTTTTTTTTAATAGAGGAAGCTTTCTCCCCATTAGTCATTTAACAGAAAGCTTAATCTAACAGGAAGCTTCCCATATTAATAACATGTTGGTCCGCAAATGCAGGAAGCTTCCACCTAAGCACAACAATGGAATATTACTAAATCTTCCCCTATTATTGATGAAATTATATATTTAACGTAATGGGAAGATTATTCTTTTTTAGGTTCCCTCTTAACAGGGTAAATCTCACTTTTTGAAAACTCACTTTTTATGTTTTCTGAAATCTCAATTATATATTTAGACTCCAGAATATCTAAAACTCATATTTATGTTTTGTGAAAACTTACTTTTTGCACGTTATTAACTATTGTTTAAGTAATATGTATTGTACTAACACCTATTTATAATATAAGAGGAGATTATTAAGGTATATTGAATTAGGTGTGACGGGTGCTTAATAGGTTGCGGCTAGGATCTGATAGGAATTCAATAACTCATAGTCAAGTATTTAGGGTTTGTGTATATATATATATATATATATATATATATATATATATATATATATATATATATATATATATATATATATATATATATATATATATATATATATATATATATATACTAGTGACAGGCACGGGCCTCCGGCCCGATGGCCACGCGCCACAGTACCCGGCCCCGCTCCCGGCGGGCTTCGCCCGCCCCAGCGATTATAAATAATATTAGTACAAATAAAAAAAGTTAAAATAGAAAAAAAAAAGATATTTCTAACTGCGCGTGCAAACAAAAAAGGTATTTAACTTGATAAAGAAGTTTTATTAGTACATATATAAACTGCGCATAAAATATAATATGAAAGTATCATGGTCTAATGGTCAAGACATATCATTGAAAAACAGGCGGTCGTCGGTTCCATCCTCCCCAGCCGCGCGCCTATTGCCGTTTTTTTAGTTTATAATAAAATCTCTCATATTTAGTCCCACATCGTGGGATAAAGTGATAGTTTCTAGTATATATTAAACAAAGCACATTCAATAGTTGAAATTGTATTTTCGGTGGGGTTACACTGTGTGCAAATTTTCATTTGGCGGGCCGGACTACCTGATTCGTATTCTATTATTTTTAACATTGTTTTTACGGCGCCCAGTGTTAGGTTTAGGTCGACCTTAGTAGGTTTAGGAGACCTACAAAAAAGTGGAGAGAGGGAATGCGTTTGATCAGACGGTTGCTGATAGGGGGAGTGAGATGAAGGGGTAGGATGAATTCAATGTCTTATTTAGCTAGGCATATTTGAGAGTTTTGATATTTCTTTTTAATGTAATATATATATATATATATATACACGAGTGACAGTCACGGGCCTTCGGGCCGATGGCCACGCGCCACAGTACCCGGCCGGCGATGGCGGGCTCCGCCCGCCCCCTTGGCTTCGCGCGCTATTGGTGTTACACGTGATAGTTCTTATAAATATAAAAAATAATTAAAAAAATTTTAATGAACAATAATTTCAGTCACTCACTCAACAATAGAAATAAAAAAAACGGATAACAGGGTGGCTCACGCCGTAATTATTGGTGTTACACGGTCCATAATGTTTAATAAACAATAATTTCGGCCAGCATTAATTGTTCAGCACCGCCTAATTTTCAGGAAGCATTAATTCCTCCTCCTTTTCCAATAGTCCCACACTGCGTAATTTGCTGACAGTTTTAAGTATATAATGGAAAGAGGGGTTTTCTTGTTGAAGTGTTCTTAAAATCGAGCTGGCGCGGGTTTGTTTTTGGGTGGAAGCGGACGAGCTGTGTTAGGCCGCCTGTAACTGGCTTGTAGCGGGCCCGACCCCTCCTAGTTGTAGGTTTAGGAGTCCTATAAAAAGTTAATAGAGGGTGTGCGTGTTTGATCAGACGGTCCAAATTATTCCAATGAATTTCAAATTCATGACTTTGATTGTGATAAATTTTACTTTTAAATTTTTAATTTACATTTAAAATATATTTTATATTTAAATTTTTATAATTTTAAAAATAATAAAAAAAATCGCCCCCCCCCCCCCCCCCCCCCCCAATTTCATGGTCTCTTCCACTGCCGGCGGCCTGACCGGAGACCGCCTGCAGGTTCGCCGGGAGCAGGCGAACCTGCCGGCGGGGCCACCGCCGGCGGTGGCACTTACCGTGAGGCCCAGATCGGGTTTGAGTAAAGAGAAAGAAATAGTTTTTTTGGGGGTTTTTTTAATTGCAAACATAATTCGCTATTTGCGGCCCCGGATCCAACAGTTTTGAATCAAAAGATCTTAATCCGACGACCCTTGTTTTTCCCCTATTTTCGCCCGCTTGACCCCCCGCCGGACTTCGCCCACCCCCCCGGAGGGTGAAGCCTAATTATAAAAGTATTTAAAAGCATTTTAATAATTTTATTAATTATAAAAACATATAAATTATTTAATTAATTATTAAATAAAAAAAGGAAAAAAAACCCGATACCTCATGCACTCCCGCACTCCCGCCCTCTCACGCACCTCACCCCCGCCGGCGGAGCCGCCGGCGGCCTGCCCGGTGCCCCCCGGGGGGTTCGCCGGCCTCTGGCGAACCCGCCAGGGGTTGTCCGGCGGCGAGCGGGCAGGGCAACCGCCGACGGTGGCCCTGCCCGGTCGCCGCCGGACAACCCCCGGCGGGTTCTCCGGAGGCCGGCGAACCCCCCGGGGGGCACCGGGCAGGCCGCTGGCGGCTTTGTCGGCGGCTGCGGGGTGAGCCCGTGAAGGTACTGGAGGCGGAATGTGGAGATCAAAAAAATCTGGAGTTTGAAATAGTGTTCGGTTTGGAGATTTGGATATTGGCAGGTCTAATTTTTTAAATCCAATG
Organism: Platanthera guangdongensis; assembly: GCA_039583875.1. NCBI lineage: Eukaryota > Viridiplantae > Streptophyta > Magnoliopsida > Asparagales > Orchidaceae > Platanthera > Platanthera guangdongensis. The sequence continues at coordinate 196,348,610 of CM077148.1, forward strand.
TTCAGAAGAGATTTTTTGGAGATCGGACGGTCCAGATGAGTTTCATGATGTGCTCCAAATATGCTTATTGTTTTATAATATATATATATATATATATATATATATATATATATATATATATATATATATATATATATATATATATATATTATACTATAAGCAAACTCCAAAAGAGTTATGGTGTAACATTCGTCTTCCCAAAATACCCTTCAACCACGGTGTAACTTTTTAATGCCAAAATACCCCTCATTTTTCCTATTCCTCTACTCATTTGCATTGTTTTTTTTGTCATTTGATCATAAATTTTCTTATTCTACTACTCATTTGCATAGTTTTTTTTCTTATACCCCTACTCGCCGCCCCGCCAATGTCGCCGTCCACGCCAATGTCGCCGCCCCCGCCCAATGTCACCGCCCCCGACCATTGTCGCCGCTCCCGACCATTGTCGCCACTCCCGACCAATGTCGCCGCCCCCGAAAAATGTCGCCGCCCCCGACAAATGTCTCCGCCTCAGACCAATGTCGTCGCCCCGCACGGGATCTCCCGTGCACGACTGCTTGTATATATATATATATATTGATATTCTTGATTGAGGAATATATAAATAAGAAACCGCTGCCCGGTTGATATGTGAAAAAGAAGCCGCCCCTGTTCATCGAAAGCAGCTGCGGCGTGTAGGAGGTCGCACCGCCCCGGGCTCGCTTTGAAGGAAGGCCGCCGCCGCCGCCGGTGCTGCGACCACGTGCGGCGGCATCGGCGTTGTTGGTGCCGATCTCGCCTTATTTCTTCATACCATGTGGAACCCTCAACAATTCTCCAGCCTTGAAGATGATAGCCGCTGGTCTTGGAGGAGAGGGTGTTTGCCGGTCTTGGAGGAGATGATGCGGTGCGGACGTGACGACGAAGGCTTACTATGGTGCAGTTTTGTTATGAAATTGGATCGAGTACCGCAGTAGCGCAACAGAATTAATCGAGCAAAACAGTCGCGCAAAAATAAAAAAACACAGAACGAGATATCCAAGCACACAGACGACACAAAAATTTTACGTGGTTCGGAGAGGAGCTCCTACGTCCACGGGGAGAGCGCGCCGGTAAAAGATCCACTAATAAAATAGGAGGTTACAGATTACAATATTTGAACAAGTCTCTGGAGTTCTCGCCGAGGGTGTCGCCGCTGGGCAGCCGTCACACGCCGTCGCTTGCCACCGGAACCGAGTCCTGCCGCCGCCGTACGCCTGGATCAACCTCACCGTAGCCTCCTCCTGGATTACCTCCGCCAGGACAGCCTTCCGCCGCCGCCGAACGGTCGTCGCTTCCGCCTGGACAGTCGCCGCCACTTGGGCAGCCAGTCGCCGCCTAGAAACAACACCGCCGCCGCCTGCCCCTCTCACGGATGGATTTTTCTCTCCTTGGAAGCTTCAGATTTCCGAAATTGATCAAGAGGGAAGACAAGATCCCAATATATAGCTGTAACTCACCTCCAAACAATAATAGAATGATCTCCCAAAAATAGGATGTTGCAAATCATGGCTGGGCAAGAAAAGAATGGAAACAGGCCATATGAAATCCTCTCTAATAATCTTTCCAAAATATGATTTCAATTAAAAAATTCCTTGGATTGGATTTACTGGCCACCATTGGAATTTCTAAACATAGCATTCCCAGAAATGGCTTCGCCCGGATTAGGAATCCAAATGGCACACGGATCGCTGACCTGGCGCAATCCTAACGGTCCAGACGAAAATGGGGTGTCACAATCTAACAATCTCCACCTTGACGCCTCACGCGACAGACTCCACCTGAAACTGAATCCTCCCTTCGACGAACTACCCCCTCTCCCTGGGGTTACCACGATCAGCACGCACAGATATGAGCCAAGTCAAGACAGTGCTTGAACTTGACTCTGGTCAACGGCTTGGTCAACATGTCTGCAATGTTATCCTCAGTGTGCACCTTTAGTAAATGAATATCTCCGCCAGCAACGAACTCTCTCAACTTATGGTACCGCACATCAATGTGTTTTGTCCTGGTATGATAGACCGGGTCTTTGGCCAGACAAATCACACTCTGACTGTCACAGTGCAGCTTCATCGCTTCCTGAGAAATCCTAAGTTCTTTGGCGAGACCTTTGAGTCAGATAGCTTCCTTCGCGGCTTCCACTGCAGCAATGTACTTAGCCTCTGTCGTAGATAAAGTCACAATGTCCTGCATAGTGGCTTTCCAACTGATGGGGCCCTCACCACAAAGGAAGATGTACCCGGAGGTAGATCTTCTTCGGTCGAGGTCGCCCGCATAGTCGGAATCAACGTAGCCCTCTAGGACTCTAGAAACTCCACTCTTCTTAAACAGCAAACCGACGTTTTTCGTTCCGTTCAGATATCTTAGAATCCACTTGACTGCTTCCCAGTGTTGTCGCCCCGGATTCCCCATATATCTGCTGACTACGCTCACAGCCTGAGCGATATCTGGTCTCGTACAGATCATGACGTACATCAAGCATCCTACCGCACTAGCGTACGGTATCCCGAGCATCTTTTATCGTTCTCCCTCTGTGTCTGGACACTGCTGTGATGATAATCTAAACTGTTGCCCGAGAGGAGTTGAAACGGGCTTAGATTCAGTCATATTGAACTTCTCCAGAACCTTCTGAATGTACCCTGTCTGAGAAAGCCAAAGCATGCCCCGCTTCCTATCTCGCTTGATTTCCATGCCAAGGATCTATTGTGCTTGACCCAGATCCTTCATTTCAAACTCAGCTTGAAGTTTCTGCTTCAAAGACTGGATCTCCTGAGCTGACTTGCACGCAATCAGTATGTCGTCGATGTATAACATCAGAATCAGAACGTCGTCGTTTGCCAGAAACTTGTAGTAGGCGCAGCTGTCTTACTGGCTCCTGCTGAATCCTTGTGAAACCATGAACGTATCAAATCTCTTGTTCCACATTCTTGGAGCCTACTTCAGACCGTAGAGGGACCTTCTTAGTTTACACACCTTCTTCTTGTCACCGGGTTGTACAAATCCTTCAGGCTGCAAGATGTAGATCTCCTCTTCCAAGTTGCCATGAAGAAACGTCGTTTTCACGTCCATCTGCTCTAGCTCCATGTCGTTCATTGCCACCATCGCAAGAAGCACCCGTATGGAGCAGTGTTTTACCACGGGTAAGAATATTTCATCAAAATCGACACCCTTCTTCTGCGCGAACCCCTTGGCAACGAATCTGGCCTTGTATCTCCACTGGTCTTTGTCGGATGTAGATTCCTTCTTCCTGAATATCCATTTGGAACTGATTGCCTTCGCCCCTTTGGGCAGACGAACCAAGTCCCAAGTCTGGTTTTTACGAAGGGACTCCATCTCTTCTTCCATAGCTGCTTTCCACTGAGAACTCTCTCTACTCTCTACAACTTCTTTATAAGATCTCGGATCTGTGGAGATCACCTGAAAAGCGTACGCTACCGTGTCCTGTAGCCTGAGAGGCAGTCTGACCTCTCTCCTTGCCCTTTCTCTAGCAATAGAGTACGACTCTGCTTCCGTAGGTTGCATAGCATCAACATTTTCTGGGTCAGAGGAATCACCGTGGTCTTCAGCTTGGCCGCTCCCTTCTAGCTCCACCTCTAGGGGTGTGACTGGAGTCTCCTCCACCTCTTTAGACTGAGCCTCAGATTTCTTTAGCAAATAGGCCTCATCGAAGATCACATCGCGCCTGACCTCCACCTTCTTTGTGTCCGGGTTGCACAGTTTGAACCCCTTCGTGCCGGTCTTTCGTCCCAGATTGATGCACCGTTTGGACTTAGCATCCAGCTTCGTCTTTTCAGAGTCCTGTACAAGGGTGTACACAGGACAACCAAAGATGTGGATGTCAGAGTAGTCAACCCGCCTGTCTAACCAAACTTCCTGTTGCGATTTCAGATTCAGTGACATCGATGGGGATCGATTCACTAGATAGCATGCCGTATTAATGGCCTCGGCCCAGAAGGACCTTGGTAGGTCTGCAAATAACCACATGCACCGAGCTCTCTCTAGCAACGTTCGGTTCATCCTTTCTGCCACGCCGTTCTGCTGCGGTGTACCATGAATAGTAAGGTGTCGAGTGATGCCCGACTGATTGCAGTATTCCTGGAACTCTGCTGAGGTGTACTCGCCACCATTATCAGATCTCAGATATTTGACTCTTTTCCCGGTCTGCTTTTCCATTGTCGTCTTCCAGACTTTGAATTTCTCAAATACTTCAGACTTGTGCTTCAGAAAGTGGATCCAGACTTTTCTCGAAAAATTGTCTATGAAAGTCACGAAATATCTGGCCCCACCAAGAGACGGCTCTGGGGCAGGCCCCCAAACATCTGAGTGTATATATTCCAGTGCCTGCTTGCTCCACTGCGTAGATGTCACGAACTTCACTCTGTGCTGCTTCCCGAGAACGCAGGTCTCGCAGAAGTCTAACTTGCATGTCTTGACTCCTTTCAGTAGGCCCTTCTTGTGAAGCTCCATCAGTCCTCTCTCGCTCATGTGGCCAAGTCTGGCATGCCACAGCAGAGAGGAATCCTCATCTGTCGTCTCAGAAACCGCCGCGTCGCCGGCGATGGTAGTGCCGATCAGCTTGTAGAGAGTACCAGAGCGCTCTCCTTTCATGACCACCAGAGCGCCTTTCTTGACCTTCAGATATCCTCCCTCGCCGGTGTATGAGCACCCAGCCGCCTCTAGAGTGCCTAGGGAAATTAAACTGTTCCTCAGATCGGGCACGTATCTTACATCAGTAAGGGTCCTGATTGTTTCGTCGAACATTTTAATTCTGATACTGCCGATCCCGAGCGTCTTTCACTCCGAGTCGTTTTCCATCAGAACGCGACCGCCATCACATTGCATGAAGCTAGTGAACCATTCTATGTTTGGGCACATGTGATACGAGCATCCCGTATCCATGATCCAAGTGTCAGTGATATCCAGGGTGGAGTGTACATGGAGTACGTCAGCATCGCTCTCGGGGTCAGACGCCACAGCCGCCTGTTGTTGTTCCTGATTCTTTTCTTTCGCCTTTTTCTTCGGACAATTGTTTTTCCAGTGCCCTTCTTCCTTGCAGTAGTGACACTGGTTCTTCTTGTCCCGAGACTTAGACCTAGCCCGATTGAATTTCTTCCCTCTGTCTCTCGATCTCCCTCTGACCGGTTCTTTGTTCTTCACGAACAATCCTTCGCTGGTACTGGGGCCAGGTTTGCTCCGCGTTTCGTTCGATAGCAGCGTCGTCATCACCTCCTCCATTTTGAGTGTATTCTTTCCGTAGAGGATCGTGGTGACCAGATGGTCATAGGACTTCGGTAGAGAAGACAGTAGTAGAATCGCCTGGTCTTCCTCTTCGACTTTTACGTCCATGCTCCGCAGCTGGGAGATCAACTTGTTGAACGCATTCATGTGTTCTAGCAGCTTGTTGCTCTCGGACATTCTTAAGCTGTATAACTGTCTCTTCACATAGAGCTTATTTGTGAGAGATTTCGACATATACAGCTCCTCCAATTTTTTCCATAGGTCTACGGTGGTGTCAGCGTCCACCACATTGTACATGACCTCGTCGGCGAGACTCAACTGGATTGTGCTGATGGCCTTCAGATCCAGTTAATCCCATTTCTCGTCTTTCTTCACGCCGGACTTCTCCTTGCCGAGTAGTGCCTTGTTGAGTCCTTGCTGAACGAGAACCGCCTTGATCCGCTTCTGCCATAAGCCGAAATCGATCTTGCCGTCGTACTTGGAAATCTCGAATTTTGCCGCCATTGATTTGCTCGCAGTGCTACTGAGTGATCAGAAAAATGTTCTCGGATCAGATCTTGAGAAGGTAGGGAGTGGACCTTGTTGTCACCTACCGTTGACCCAGATCTAGAACCAGAATGCCCAGACGATCACCCCTACGGAACCTCCCTCTGATACCAATTGTTATGAAATCGGATCGAGTACCGCGGTAGCGCAACAGAATTAATCGAGCAAAACAGTCGCGCAAAAATAAAAAACACAGAACGAGATATCCAAGCACACAGACGACACAAAAATTTTACGTGGTTCGGAGAGAAGCTCCTACGTCCACTGGGAGAGCGCGCCGGTAAAAGATCCACTAATAAAATAGGAGGTTACAGATTACAATATTTGGACAAGTCTCTGGAGTTCTCGCCGAGGGTGTCGCCGCTGGGTAGCCGTCACAGGCCGCCGCTTGCCACCGGAACCGAGTCCCGCCGCCGCCGTACGCCTGGATCAACCTCGTCGTAGCCTCCTCTTGGATTACCTCCGCCAGGACATCCTTCCGCCGCCGCCGAACGGTCGTCGCTTCCGCCTGGACAGTCGCCGCCACTTGGGCAGCCAGTCGCCGCCTAGAAACAACACCGCCGCCACCTGCCCCTCTCACGGATGGATTTTTCTCTCCTTGGAAGCTTCAGATTTCCGAAATTGATCAAGAGGGAAGACGAGATCTCAATATATAGCTGTAACTCACCTCCAAACAATAATAGAATGATCTCCCAAAAATAGGATGTTGTCAATCATGGCTAGGCAAGAAAAGAATGACAACCGATCATATGAAATCCTCTCTAATGATCTTTCCAAAATATGATTTCAATTAAAAAATTCCTTGGATTGGATTTACCGGCCACCATTAGAATTTCTAAACATAGCATTCCCAGAAATGGCTTCGCCCGGATTAGGAATCCAAATGGCACACGGATCGCTGACATGACGCAATCCTAACGGTCCAGACGAAAATGAGGTGTCATAATCTAACACAGTTTATCTTTGCTACCGCATTTAACAAAATGACAGCAAAAAAACTGAAAAGAAGATACAAAGAACATGAATAATGAAGTGTCTTTGCTCTAAAGGTGTCTTTTTACATGGAACATAAATGGTCGTTGAAAAAGATAAGAGTCTCCTAATTATGAACATAACTGACCATCACAATTAAGTCATCGCTCATAGTCCTAATATGGCAACGAACATTGGGGCCTTGCTTGAGAACGTGAAGGGGAAAAATAAAGGGAGAAGTCAGCGTACCTTTGCCTGCATACCATTCGATTTCTAACGATAGGGATCAAGTCGTCGGAGCACCTGAAATAGCTTCTGAAGCCTTGGAGTACCTGAAATGTTGCAGCGATTTAGAGAGGAGAGGAATTATTCTGCGAAATTTCTCATCACCGAGGGAGAGTCATCAAAAAATCTTGAGGGAAAAAAGCACCTGTCTTTCGATCTTGCAAGGGCAGAGGTAGAGGTTGTCGGTGAAGGAAGAAGTTGGGAAGTGAGTCAGTTGGACAAGACGATCTCGCCTTTACCGTGTCACAGCTCAGAGAAAAGAGCAGGAGGGAGGAGTGTAGGGGTGGGCTTTTCTGTAGGCGGAACTGTGAAATGACCGATGTGATAGACAATAAAATTAATATATCTAAAATATAATAATGTGGTCAGATTATGATTATAGGGGTGGGATTTTCTGCGAAAAACTTTTAGGTACAAGCTTGTATCATGCTCCCGTGCCCAAATAAATAGCTTCTAACTCATGGGGCTCACCTTTCTTTTTCCCATATCTCCCAAAAATTTCCCGTCATCTCTCTCCCGATTTTTTTCATCATCTTCCCCAATTTTTCCTTCTCTCATGTGAACCTGTCTGCTCCATTAGGGTTTTGGGAAAGCTCTGGTTGTCGTTCCGACCTTCTCATACCCTAGCTACTTGAGTTCCACGTCGCCATCCACCTTTTTCGATCATCTCCTACCACACCTTACCTAAGGAGTTTGGATAATGGCAGAAGACCGTGAGTGTGTCATTACTACTCCGCCATTACTTCCCCGTCTCTTTGCCCTCATCGTGTTTGTTCTCCCTGAAGTTTCATATCATGAAGGAGTCACATGAGAAACCCGTCGTAGATAGTTTTGACAATGTGAGTCTTCATTCTTTCTTCTCTTTTGCGGATCTTCCTTTAATTTAAGTTCAGCCCCTTTCTCTTCGATTATCATCAAAATTATAGCTGCAATACACACTGGAATTTACTCCGTTACAACTGGAATTCATTATGTTACAACTGGAATTTATTATGTTACAACTGGATTTTATTCTTTTACAACTGGATTTTATTCTTTTACAACTGGATTTTATTCTTTTAAAATTGAAATTTATTCTTTTCCAACTGCATTTAACTTGCGACTATTTTTTCCCTGAATGATAGAAATCTACATTATCATTCCCTATTGTACATAGTGAGCAGGAATCATACTCCATGTACTGTGATTATGCCCAAAAAACTAGATTCAGCGTGCGGAAGCAAAATATTATCTATTGGGCACATACCAGATTTATTAAGGGCCGAGGGTATAGTTACACAAAAGCTGGCTTAAAGGTTTCCAAACCGTTGAATGACGAACAACAAAAATACCGTAAATTGGATACTCGCACAGATTATTTGGCCTGCATATATTTTAATGCAGACAAAGAAGGTAAGAATTGGGAGGTTACGAAGTTCGTCGAGGAACATAATCACAGACTTGCATAAGAGAATGACAAGCACCTACTGAGGTCTCATCGCAGTATATCTACTGTTAAAGCTATCCTTCTAAAGAATATGACAGGTGTGGGTATTAGAACAACCGATGCATACAATTTCCTTACAGATTAAGTGGGCGGTGTTGAAAATGTGGGGTTTTGCAAGTCCGATGCTTATAATTTTGTCCAATGCGAAAGAAGAGCGCTAATAGATAGTGGGGATGCTATCAGCTTGTACAAAGTATTGTAGGATAGATAATTCAAGGATAATATGTTATCTTATGATATCTAAACTGATGAGATGAATAGACTTATTAGTTTTCTTTGGATCGACGGCCATAACAAAATTGATTATGATTGCTTCGGTGACGTTATCGTGTTCGATACTACATATCGGCTGAATAAGTGTACTTTGGCATGCGCGCCATTTATTGTTATTAATCATCATTGACAGAATATTTTTGTACGTGGGGCTTTCATTGCAACAGAAACCATAGAATCCTTTTGTTGGGTGTTCGAGACCTTTTTGAGATTTGTTGGAGGAAAACAACCCACCACTATATTTATAGATCAAGATCAGGCAATGGTCGTTGCCATTGAGAGAACTTTTTCCAATTGTCGGCATCGGTTGTGTCAGTGACACATCTCAAAGAAAGCCCCGTCAAAGGTACCCGCTTTCAATAATGATAAAGTTATACGATTACTTTTCTACCATTGTATGAGTAAATGTGATTCTGAGATTGAATTTGAGAAGTGTTGGAGCGATATGGTTACAAGAGGAAACTTGGGGGACAACAGATGGTTGTGTGACTTCTATAAGGTTAGAATGAAGTGATCCACTGCTTTCAATAAATCAAGATTAGATCTGGGCATATTATCTACACAAAGAAGTGAGTCGGCTAATAATGTTTTGCATGATTGTTCCAAGGCAACCAGTTCCCTGGTTGAATGTTATATTGGGTTAGATAAATTGACCTCGAACTAGCGTCGATCTGAACATGATTAAGACTTTCGATGCAAACATGGTACCGTAACTCCAAAAATTCAACATTGTCACTTACTCAAACATATTTCGAAAATCTACATTCGAAAGAGTTTCTCCATATTTGAGCAAGCATATATGGACGGCGCAGTTGGTGTATGTGTCGTAGAAGAATCAAGAATAAGTGAAAATCACATTGTGTATGTTGCACAATATTGTGAATCAACCGAGGATCATAAACACTGGTTCGTAATAGTTGATTCAATAAATTTTGATGCAGATTGTTCGTGTAAGGGTTTTCAAATCAAAGGAGTACTATGCAAACATATATTGAGGGAGTATAATCATAAAAATGTTAAGCAAATTCCTTCCAAGTACATACTCAACAGATTTACTTTAAAAGCGAATAAGAGTATGCATATTTCAAAAGAAGCAAGATCGAAATACTTTGATTCAAATTTAGTTTTTAGAAATCATATGATGTGGTTTACGTATGATCTCACCCGTCGAGTAGAGAATTATAAGCTTGTGAAAGAGTACCTACATAGTGCCTTGATTGAGGTTGCTAAGAAGGTAGATGAAATAGTAGATGAAGATGAAATGATGAAAAATGGTGTTATTGATGAAAATGACAAAAATAAAAGACTAGTTCGAGATCCACCGGCAAGACGAAGTAAGGGCCAATCTAACAACTGGCCTAAGAGTTATTGAGAAAAATCATTGAAGAGGAAAAGTAAGATTATTTAGCTTTAAATTTTTTGTTTGTTTTACAATATTTAATTCTCATTTCCTACTTTTTTCCAGCGGCCAGAGATGATTCAAAGAGGAAAGCCCTTATCGTGGATGACGTGAAACAAGAGCCCCAGGAATACAACTTCTTAGATAATATATCCCTTGAGAGTTTTGTGGCTCCCGTTGATACAGCTCCGTCCTGCCAGAACTTAAACGTTCCACCAAACTTGGGAGCTCCAGTGGATATACATTATAAATTTTCCGCAATTCCTGATGTTTTAAAATGGTAACGAGAAGTGTATTGCATGAAGATGCATTTATGACTATCAATGTAACGATCAACATGAAGTTGTATGTTATTATCAGTACTGAGCAATGTGAGATTTGTTGAGCAATGACAGACTAATCATTAACTGTTATAGTTGCAAAAAATATGGTCATTTGACACATTAACAGCTAACAAATGACGGCTTAGCCTATGCTTTTACGACCACCACAATCATGCCAAACGGAGCCTTAGTTGAATCCAAACAAGTCAATATATCTACATCATCAAGCAAAAAAGAGAAACATGAAAAAAATTTAAACACAAGCTCCGTTTGGCACGGCGGTGAAGGTTTTGAACATAATGGTTATGAACGGTCGTTTGTGAACGCCCGACCTCAACTAAGGAACTTCATCCCATTTATCTTAAAAACTAATTTTCTTTTTTTTTGTGGCGGTAAAAATACCTCAACAAATGGATCCTAATAGAAGGAGTCTACATTAAAGGAATCATGAAATGTTATTCAAGAAGGGTGGAAACATTTCTTTATGTCCCATCATTAAAGGAGAGTCCACCTCATCATACAAATTCTACTATGCATTTTTGATCCGTGACATTGCCCAGTAGGTAATATTTCAAGTTTTCTCCAGGTAATTAAAAATTAAATTCATTTTCTTTAAGCAATGAAGAATGAAAAATCCGGCAAAAAGAGGCAACCAATTCGGCTTGGATCCTCGGCATGTCCTCCCCCCAAGTCTGGTGACTCTTCCAATCCACTGGTCCCTCTACCACACTGGCTTCCATATATTTCATCACAAATATCCCACAATCATTGCCGGTGTCCTGAGTAGGAAGCCCTTCAACGACGCGTAGTGGTCATAGCGATATGTCTTTGGGAAGCACATCAGTTGTGTCTTCTTGAAGGTACCTCATCTGCACATATGAAATCAGGGTAATCAAATATTGAGTGTCAAGATAATCTGCACATATGAAGTTGTAATTTATTTGAATAATGCAACTACATACATGGTCCCGTAGGGGTGTCCTGTGTGTGGGATTCGACATTGAGTCATAGAAATCCCAGTTTCGTTTTTTAAGATTGGCAACCAACAGGACCCAATGGCTAGCAACATGACATGAGATTACAATAACATCAGTAGCTCCAACTGACTCATGCGTGATATGCTCGACCAGTCTACGACTGATCTTGCCGTTTGATTTTAAATACTGCATATAATAAGTAAAAAATAGTCAGTACTTAAGAAAAAAATAGTCAGTATTTCCATGATGTATATTTCATTACCGCATGATTTGAATATACGAACCAAAAATTGACCATGTTATTCACATCTTTCTTTTTGAGCCTATTTAGAACGTACACACATGCGTCTAAATGCGAGGAGCATGCCCATCCAGTCCCTAGGATATCAATCAGGCTTGATCGAGAAATAAAAAAATTCCCTCTCTCAATAACAATCGAGTCCCTGAATATAGAACAAGGGGTAAAATTACATGATAATAACAGTAAAGTAAACAAAAAAAATTACGTACCGATTTGGATATCGGTCCATCACGAATGTGATCATCTCCCTATCTTCGGGACAAAGTGCATCCATACCCGGGTATATTGGCCAGTATTCCTTGTCAGCACTCTTCTTTTGTATCCCCTTTACTAGTGTACGTCTCACCTTGCTTAGCACTATTGTAGAATCATCTTCTGTGACGCTGACCTCCTTCTCCTTCACCTCCTCTTCCTTAATTTCCTCCCCCTTCAACTCCTGATCCTTCATCCCCTCATCCTTCACCTGCTCCTCATTCACTTTCCACTCATTGCCAAGGTCTAACAGGGCCGCAAAACGATCAAATTTTTCTTGAATAAAGATCCTTAGTTGGCTAACTGCTACATCAACATAGCTTTTAAATTGATCATCCCTACTCTTCTCTCTCTTCTCCTTCACTGCCCTCCTCTTCTTTTTTTCCTTACTCACTTCTTTCTCCTCCTTCACCTTTTTCCCTTCCTTCTCCTTCTTCTCTTTCTTTTCATTCTCTTCCTTTTATTTCTTCCCTTTCTTCTTTATCTCATTTATCTCCTCCTTCTCCCCTCTTAACCTCTTCTTATCCTTCTTAAGCCTATGCTGCTCCATTTTCTCTTCTTTCTCCCTCTTCTCCTTCTTCACACTTCTCCTCTCCTCCTCTTCCTCAAAGTTTGATGAGTCTTCCTCTCTTTCTCCTCATAGCAAGTCTTCCTCCTCAACCGATATATAAACAAAAGACTTCCGAACCTGTATGCAAACAAGCACGTCATGTTACATGTTCATGAAATAATTAATCCAACAAATAACGATGTACTATTTACAACATTGGGCATTGACAGCTGAGCTTGGAGTCTTGAACAATGTAAGGTGCTAAAGGTAAGCTGGGAGGACCATCAGTGCAATCGGGGAGTGACCATTTCTCTACATGTCGATGCTACAGAGGTATGCTCCAAACACCATTCCTACGACATGATATTAAATAGCTACAAGCAATTAATAAAACAACAATGTTATGACAAGTACAAGTTGTACGTGCTCTTGCTTACCACTAGAATAACAGAGCACCCATCAAGGTAGCCTAGATTTTTCATCTCCTCCCCAATAACAATCTCTTTCATATAAGCAAAATGGGAGTGGAGAAAGGTGTGTATGGTCTTCGGCCAGTTCACTGCTGCAAAATCCTCCAACTCTTTGAAGTCCAAAAGGTAGGTTGACACTTTGAGTCCTTTCAAAGGGAAGAAGAAAGCTGCCAATACATATCTAATAAGAGCATTTATTCTCCTTGACTCTAGGGTTGGTGAACTATCCTCTACTGTGAGGTCAGCTAGCTCTTGCACCAACTCCTTATGTTTGAGGTTAGACAAGGGAATTCTATCGAATTGAAATTCTTTTCCCCGGTTTGGAAGACCCAATATGAGTGCAACATGATTCACTGTAAATTTCACATAAAACTTACCAAGGAGAAAAACATTCCTTCTGGCAGAGTAAGATCTAATAATATAATATAACAGAGGAATATTTTGTTGAATAGTGGACATGCTAAACAATTGTAGAATTCCTATCTCACGGAGAGTCTTTTTGGAGTCTTCGGAGAGTACATCCAACAAAGATTTGGCATTCTCTTTGAATATCTTAATATCACATCTGCTATATAAATAACAGGAACCTGGCATCTGCGAATGAGAAGGAAAAATAAAAGAAGCTCAAACAATATTACAATTGGAAACAATACAACATTACATTTGAAATCTAACTAGCATCAAACTGGAATGTAACTTGAATAAAAACAAGAGCAATTGGAATTAAAAATCTAGTACCTACAACTATAAGCGCAAGTGTAATGTAACTACAATTGGAATTAAACTAGAAGATAACTACAGAATAACTACAATTATGGTGGACACTACAAAAGAAACTACAATTGGAATGGAACTGAAAATCAATATTTTATATCTTGAAGGAGTAGTAATGACAACCTCCGATAATGAACGTGCTCTAGATGGAACTGAAAATCCGTTGGATCTGAAGATCGATTTTTCCGGTAATTATGGAAATGAAATCGGAAGCACTGATTTTTCCGTCCGAATCAATGTGCTGGGGCGAGTATAGTGGACTTCCGGAGTAGAAACGGAGACCTCCAGTTGATTCCGCTATGAAGGGGGGAGGGGGAGACCTCCGGTTGCTGGATTTCTGCCGTAACCCTAGGAATGCACAGCGAGAGACGAGGAAGGGGGAGAAAAATTCAAAATAAAATTTTTTGGAGACGGGCGGGCGGGTGGGGGGGGGGGGGGGGGGTGGGTAGAAAGGTGGGCCTCATGAGTTAAGGGCTATTTATTTGGGCACAGGAGCATGGTACAAGCTTGTACCTAAAAATTTTCCCTTTTCTCCAGGAGGAAGTGTGAAATGACTGATGTCATGGACAATAAAATTAGGACGTTTATATTGGCAGCTCAGATTTGAATATTGACAGCCCAGCAAAATAATAAAAAAACACATAATATAACCGTTAATTGCAGCCCAAAATGTGGAACACACGTCTTTTGAAAATAGATCTACTATATGACATTTTTTAGAAAAAGTGTTTGACATGAAAGTTGTAGATCTAGACGAGATCTACAACTTTATTGTTGAACACTTTTTCTAAAAATGCAATATAGTATGCATATTTTCAAAAGACGCGGAACTCACGACTTTTGAAAATAGGTCTAGCATATGACATTTTTAGAAAAAGTGTTTAACATAAAAGTTGTAAACCTCGTCGAGATCTACAACTTTCATGTTGAACACTTTCTATAAACCCCTTTTTAAAAATTTAATTTTTGGGCTGTCAGTATCCATCGGGCTGCCAATAGCCATATTTTAGTCTGTCATTATCTTTGGGCTGCCAATAGCCATATAAGGATTGCCAATATAAACACCATAAAATTAATATATCTAAAATATAATAATGTGGTCAGATTATGATTATAGAGGGTGGACTTTTCTGCAGGCGGAAGGGTGAACTGAAGAGGATTTAGGATTGGCTTTTCCTAAATGGGATGGGTTAGAATCCTTGTTGAAGCTTGATCGGACAGTCCAAATCAAACGTTTGGTGTGCTTCCAAGATATTTATAGGCGATTGATATCCGCACTACACTTTTGGATATTCGTACTACGTTTACTTTTAATTTTCCGCGCCTTTTGAAAATACTTCTTGTGCATACATTTTTAGGAAAAGTGTTCAACACGAAAGTTGTAGATCTCGACGATGTCTACAACTTTCGTTTTGAACACTTTTCCTAAAAATGCATGTAGAGGGCGTATTTCTAAAAGGCGCGAAATCTGAGTCTATTTCCTAATGTACGTCTTGTACATGCATTTTTAGGAAAATTGTTCATTACGAAAGTTGTAGATCTCGTCGAGATGTTCAACTTTCGTGTTGAACATTTTTCCTAAAAATGCATGTACAAGTAGTATTTTCACAAGCCGCGAAAAATTAGAAGTAAACGTAGTACGAATATCCAAATGTATAGTACGGATATCAATCGCCTATTTATATTGATTTGTAAAATAAAGATATATTACTAAGGGAGATGGATTAAATTTAGGCAAGAGAGAGCAACTCTCTCTAAATTAACCACATAAACTAACCTCCATAAACTAACCTCCCCTTATGCGCCCCACAACCCCGCCGCACAACTGCCGCCCGCCAACTTAAAGTTTGGGGATTCCCCGTGCGGCTGTGCCTCTAATAAGTCGGATCCCCGTTCATGTCCTGAAATCACGTCAATGTTGCAATTTAATATGTGGGTATACATACAAGGTCCGATCAAATCATTTTTAATGAAAATATATTATATGTTAAATAAATCCGAAGGACTACAGCACGCCATTTGTCTGAAGAACTGGGGAGCAAACGCTGTTGACGGTGTTTGTTTTTTCGCCACCAGTTGCGTTTGCTCCTAATTTTTCTTTGTGAAATGGAGAAACCTCTCCGTCTCCCATTCTGGCTCCCTCCCACATGTGACATTGGCCGTTTTTGTGGAAGCCTGCCGGAGAGCCAAACAGTTCTTTAGGCTTTGATTTGGGACTGCAAAGGGGGAGGTGGGGATCAAAAAGGAGCGGCGGGAGGTCCTTTCCGCCTTGCTACGTGCGCAAACGGAGCAAATGGAGACGCCGCACCATTTGATTTCAGAGTTCGTAACGCTTGCGAAGGCGGCAATGCGGAGGTTGGTACCCAAATAACTTCTGGGACTATTCTTATTGGGCGCTGCTATCTGCACCGCAGTATTGGCTATTCGCACCACACTTTCTCCTAATTTTTCGTGTCTTTTGAAAATACGCTTTGTACATGCATTTTTAGGAAACGTGTTCACCACGAAAATTATAGATCTCGACGATATCTACAACTTTCGTGTTGAACATTTTTCCTAAAAATGTATGTACAAAGTGTATTTCCAAAAGGCGCGAAACCTGAATGTATTTCTCATGTACGCTTTGTACATGCATTTTTAAGAAAAGTGTTCAACACGAAAGTTGTAGATCTCGTCGAGATCTACAACTTTCGTGTTGAACACTTTTCCTAAAAATGCATGTGCAAGATGTATTTCCAAAAGGTATAAAAAATAAGAAGAAAATACGGTGCGAATAGTCAAAACTGCGGTGCGGATAGCAGCGCCCTTCTTATTTCTCGTGTTTTAATTATAACAGAGATATGACAAAGGCATTGCGGATGTTGGGGAATCGTGCGGCGCTCTCATTAGACCGGACCTATTCAACTGCCTTAGCCCGTGAGCGGCCGAGCGAGCCAACAGTTAAAGATTATCTGGTTGCAGGGACAAACACTTGATGACGTGAAAAATCTGCAATCGGGGTGAAAAACCACGTGATCGGTATGATGCCGACCTAACTTCCACTATTCCAGAGTTTGTTACAAAGCTTTTTGGAGAAGGGTGAGGGCGACAGACCGCGCCTCGTTACACTTAAAAAGATGGGGGGAGAGTGAATGTCGGGTGTCTTTGGCCACCGCGCAGGTTCCATGACCTTCTACCGTGCGTCCACTAGTGGTGCGGGCGCTCCCTGGCCTCCGGGGTTGTGTTGACGTGTCTGTGGTGACGACTCCGTGCATCTTGTTTTTGGCTCGACTCTTCTCCAACTTCCTCTTCGCTTTGCGGCCATGGCGGGACCTTGCAGGAGTTATCTTGATGGGGATTTTGCATAGAGAAAGCAAGTGGAAAAGAGAGTGAAGTGAAGTGAAATGGGAAAAGCACCCTTTTGAAGTGGAAACTGGACGTATTTATAGATTTTGCCCCGTAACCACCAGACCGGCCAGTTGAATTTTCGGAAATGATCACACGAATCACCACTTTTAGGAAATGACCGCCTTGCCCCGGGTCGAAGGAAGGCCCGCCCGCGAGGAACGGCGGACCGTTGGTGCCGGCGTGGGCGGTCGGCCGTGGCCGCTCCATATGGAGGGAGGCCGGGATGGGTGGCCGACCTCGGAGGGGTCGCTCAGGGGTAGGCGCCCCCCACAGGGGCCGATCGCGGTGAGGCCGCTTGGATCCGGGTGGCCTTGACCGGGCCCTGCGAGGGCCGGCCGCCCGGAATCGAGTGGCCTTGGCCAGCCTTTCGCGGGACGGGCTGCGGCAAGGCCGACTAGGATTGGGCCTTGGCCGGCCCTTGCAAGGGCCGACCATGGCGAGACCGCCCGGGATCGGGTGACCTCGGCTGGCCCTTGCGATGGCCGGCCGCGGCGAGGCCGCCGGGATCGGGCGGCCTTGCAACCATGTGCACGTGGGTTAACCTACTCGCCAATATGATTTCAAAGGCCTTCGCCCTCACAACGCCGCTCGAAATTGCACAAGATTCAGTCTGTTGAAATCATATTGATGAGCCGATCAAAATCGTGCAAAAAATCCCCTATTCGACGGAAGCATTACTGTAAAAGCCTGACAATAATAATATCATAATTCAAAAAAGCTTGAACCTTCATTTGGTCTATGATCTTAATTACGATTCATTACGCAAACGAAGCCGAAGTCAGCTTTGTAAAATTTAAAATCATGATAATATTTCTATGCATTACAATCTCTTTGTTTTATCTATCCCTACAAGTACCCAACAATGTTAACAAGACGACTATCCTATGCTCTCTCTCTCTCTCTCTCTCTCTCTCTCTCTCTCTCTCTCTCTCTCTGCATTAGCCTATTGTCCCCGCCGCCGGCACAATGCCGCGGCCGCCAATTCCTTCTCTTTTCCTCGCCTTCATCCATGTCTTCTTCTTCCACCTCGCCGCACACGCTCTTAACCTCTACGACTACCCCACGGCGAGTATCAACACCACCTGGATCAATTCCCAGCCCCAATCGCGCGACAGCGCTACTTCCATCGACGGCTCCAAATTGCGCACCATCCTCCTCCGAGGCGCCGGAGGCCCCTGTTTCGCCGCCGGCTTCTTCTGTCCCCCTCCATGTCAAGACACCTACCTCCTCTCCATCTTCGCCGTCAACACCAGCCAGGATTCCGAGCTCGTCGACTCATCCATGTCCCCGCCGCCAGTCCTCTGGTCCCCCAACCGCCACCATCTAGTCACCAACAACGCCACCCTCCACTTCGCCCAAGACGGCGACTTGATCCTCCGTGACGCCGACGGCAGCCTCGTCTGGTCAACCAACACATCAAACCTCTCTGTTTCCGCCATGACCCTCACTTACTCCGGCAACCTCATCCTCCTCAACGCCAACAACAACTCCGTTTGGTCCTCCTTCGATAACCCAACAGACACGCTTTTAAGCGGACAGACGCTGAAACTGGGGAGCATCCTCACCTCCAATTTCTCCGCTACTAACGCCGGCCGTGGACGGTTTTATCTCTCACTTCAAACCCAAGGCTTATACGCCTTCGTCGATTCACACCCTCCCCAACTTTACGCCAAGCTACTCAAATTCAAACCTTTATCTCCATCTTCAGTCTATCTTACCTTCAACAATGGCAACCTTGAATGGCCTGGCGATTCTAATACTGTTGTTTCGAATCCAGATTGGGTTGTCAGTTTCATCAGATTTGAATTCGATGGCCATTTGAGGATTTATGGGATTGGAGTCAACTCAATCCCCGGAGTAACAATCTTGATGGATTACTCAAACTTTGTGCTCAATTACTGCGATTACCCCATGGTTTGTGGGCAGTATGGGATCTGCTGGAACGGGCAATGCAGTTGCCCTGTGAACGCTAGTAATAAAGAAGACTCCACCTTTTTCAAGCCAATCAGTTGGGGTCAAGTTAACCCAGGCTGTGCTCCTGTGAATCCCATTTCTTGTCGATTCATGGAAAACCATCGCCTTCTTCCTCTGGGAAACATCTCCTACTTCAATTACATCGACGAGGATGCCGCGGCTCTTCGAGGAACAGATGAAGGGAGCTGTAAACAGGCTTGTATGATGAATTGCTCATGTAAAGCTGCTCTTTTTAAGTATGTCAGCAATATTTCTGTTGGCGATTGCTACCTTCCAACGGAACTATTCTCCTTGAAGAACACTTCTTCATCTGCAAACTACAGGTCGTTGGCATACATCAAAGTGCAGATCTCTCCTCCTTCGCCTGAGCAGAAATCGAAGAGGGTTCTGATCGCCGTGCTGACCGCGGCGGCGATCGGAATTGCAGTGATGTTCATCTCGGTTGCGGCTTATGTCGTTCTTAAGCGTTACAGAACAAAAACATATCCTCAAATGGAAGATGGGGATGATCAGTTGGATCAAGTGTCTGCAGTGCTCACCAGATTTTCTTATGAAGAATTGGAGATTGTAACCGAAGGCTTCACCAGCAAGATTGGGCAAGGGGGGTTCGGCTCCGTGTTTGCGGGAAAACTTGGCAATGGAGACAAAGTTGCGGTGAAGAAGCTGGAATCTGCAGGGCAGGGGAAGAAAGAGTTCATGGCTGAAGTAGAAACAATTGGCAGCATTCATCATATCAATCTGGTTCAGCTGATCGGATTCTGCGCGGAGAAATCACACAGACTCCTGGTTTACGAATACATGCCGAACGGCTCGCTCGATCGATGGATCTTCCGAAGAGAGGAAGAAGATGAAGCTCTCGACTGGGAAACCAGAAAAAGAATCATTCTTCATATTGCAAAGGGGCTCTGTTACCTCCATGAAGAGTGCAGGCACAGAATTGCCCATCTAGACATAAAGCCGCAGAACATTCTCCTGGATCAACAATTCAACGCCAAGCTCGCGGATTTCGGCCTCTCGAAGCTCATGGATCGCGAGCAGAGCGCCGTCATGACTAGAATGAGAGGAACGCCGGGGTACTTAGCACCGGAATGGCTGACTTCGATCATCACTGAAAAAGTTGATGTTTACAGCTTTGGGGTTGTGGTTCTTGAGATTATGTGCGGGAGAAAGAATCTGGATCCTTCACGGCCGGAAGAAGCTGTTCACCTGATTGCTCTGCTGGATAGATGTAATAAAGATGAGATGCTGCTGCCGGAGATATTTCATGGGAAGTGCGGCGAGGATGAAGCTAAGATGAGGAGACTGGTAATGTGGTGTCTGCAGAGTGATAGCAAGAAGCGGCCTTCAATGTCCACAGTGGTTAAGGTTGTTGAAGGTTCCATGGATTTGGGATCGGATATAGAATTTGACTCTTTGGGGTTTTATGAACTCATGCTGCAGAGCACAGAAGAATCAGCTTCTGCGGCGCTGCTTCTATCACCATGAACATTAGATCAAAATGTGGATGTTTTGATTTTTCTTTTCTGCCCCTAGGTCTGTTTGCAGACACTTTTGATGGAAATAAGGATTTTTTGGGTGAAGGAGATGTCAGCATCGTTACTGTTTTTTTTTGGGTGATTGTTATTAGAACTACAGTTTTAACTCGTCTCACAACATTTTCTCCTAATTTTTCGTATTTTTTGAAAATACGTATTGTACATGAATTTTTAGAAAAAGTGTTCAACACGAAAGTTGTAGACCTCGACGAGATCTACAACTTTCGTGATGAACATTTTTCCTAAAAATGCATGTACAAGAAGTATTTCTAAAAGGCGCAGAATCTGAGTGTATTTCCAAAGTACGTCTTGTACGTGCATTTTTAGGAAAAGTGTTCAACACAAAAGTTGTAGATCTCGACTAGATCTACAATTTTAGTGTTGAACACTTTTCTTAAAAATGCATGTACAAGACGTATTTTCAAAAGACGCGAAAAATTAGGAGAAAACATTGTGCGACTAGTCAAAACTGTAGTGCTAATAACATTCACCTTTTTTTCTCTCCTCATTTTCAGGAATATTTTTTGGGTCCCGCTAACATTCCCAAGGTGAGTTGGGATAACCGTTTGATTTTAAGACTTCATTTGTTTTGACGGTGGCGGGCGGAATCAGCGGGTGCAATCCCGGCTTTGAACAGGAGGGTGGAGGCGGGGGATCGAAACAATGGTTTTTTACATCCTTTTCTCAGGCGTGCGGGTGCAGGCATGACAAACGCCGTCGTGACTTCATTTGTTTACCCGCCGTGCGGTGGCGTTTGCCCCAAACGCTCGCCGAAAATGCAGAAACAAATAAAGCCTAAGTCTGACCATCAACAATAAATGGAGAAAAGAAAAAGAAAAGAAAAAAAATAGGCGAGTGCACGTTAGATCGGACGACGAGCAGGATTGATCCAATGACGAAAACACAACTCTCACACTCCTTCCTCTAAAAATACTACCCAGTCTCAAAATTTTTTTTTTTTTTTTGATTGGAATAGGTGAGCCAAAAGTCAATGTAAAAATTATGAATATTTCAAAGTGTCTAAAGATGGTCTAAATTTTATATGCGTTATGCATTTATGGGGGATCCTGCGGAAAATTCAAAAGTCATGATTGATTTGACTTTTTGTCTTATGCACGTTAGTTTTGGTGGAATTGGAGGGTAGGAATTGAAACTAAACAAAACCTCTCATTTCAGTCCTTTTGTTTGTCCGTCAATATTTGGATGCGAATTGGAATTGAACTCAATTTCATGAGAATTCACACATTAGAGTAAATTCGATCTCTCTCAAATCTTACATAAGGAGGTCAGACTTGGCAATTCTGCTCGCTCCCATCAATTTTCTCTCGCACGAAGGACTGGTTGCGACCCCTTCTTCCGTTCATTCTTCACCGCACCCTTGGACAACAAATTCGTGCAAAGGGCAGTGATGTTTACTATCAGTTGTGAAGCCCTGCAGTGCCTCAAAATCCAGGGCAATTCTGGCTGGCGGCGAGGCACCGTCGTTGTTGACATTTAGATCAAGCTGGAGAAGCCAATCTACGGCACAGTCGAAGAGGATCACTATACCGCCCTTGTTTCCCACCCCGCCGTTAAGAAGCCCCCTCATTTATCGAGCGATGCATGGTTGATGGAAAAACAACATGATGTATGAGAAGTTAAATCGAGACAATGAAGAAGTTGATGTTTGTACAACTCCAATTTGGCGAGTCCAACCCGACTCGCGCTAAGGAGGTTGGACGATATCAAGCGTCACAAGCAAGGGCCATGGTTTGCCCAGTTCCACTGGGCGAGTATGGACTCGAGAGACCGACTACGGCTATCCCAGGGTTGGCGACCCCCCCCCCCCCCCCTATAGTGTCGAGCTTGGCGCGGCATCGAGCTTGGCGCGGCATCGAGCTCAGCGCATAAGCGAGATCAGCACTTCAATGAGCCCACTGCAGTCGCGAGTTCCATCCCGGAGACATCACGCCGAGCGAGTTCAGGCCTTAGGCAAGCTCTGGTCGGGCAAGTCCCCAACCATTTTTGCAAAATCCTCCCTCCTGGTAATTGAGCACGACCGAGAGGAGATTTTATGCGCAGAACCGCGGCCTTGCGGTGACACCAACTAATGGGTTAGTCGCTACTACAAGATGTCGATCCTGCAGGCTAAAACAAACACGCAGGACTCAGGCTTTCGCTTAGCCCGGTGCCGGGCTCAGGCTAGCCCGGCGCCCGGGCTTTGCCCGGCCCGGGCCGGGCAACCGGCCAAAATGAGGACCCGGTAAGAGCCCCAAGCCACGCCCTAGCCCGGGCCGGGCTTTTGCCGGGCCGGGCCCGGGCGGGCTTTCCGGGCCCTGGCTTTTTCCCACGACTACTCTCTCCCCCTCTCATTCCCTCTCTCTCTCCCTCTCTCCCTCTCCTGTCATTCGCCATGAGTAGAATTTTTTCATTGTTTAATAATTAAAGAATTAATCGTTGTAGAATAATTCATTCAGACCCGACGGCCGAAATCGATTCAATGAATTTTAAATTCATGCATTTTATATTTTCTTTATAGTAATTTATATATACATATATATCAGAAAATGAGATGTCCAAAAATGAGATACAAAAGGCAATTATAAGGGCAAGACCTGACACAAGACAAATAAGGGCTTAAGTTCGGTATATCTGGTACATCATATCTCTCACCCTATGCCGCAAAAGTACTCTCAAAATCAAACACTCACATCTGCACGTGGTAGAGTAGTGGTACGCTGCATTAGCTTCTCAAGTCCTGGGGGTTCTCTTGGAAATTGTGTTGCTGCTCTGGCTACTGGTGATACAGTCACATACAACCGTTAGTCAAAACAACTAAATTTGTTTTGCTCTCCCCCCCCCCCCCCCCCCCCCCCCCCCGCGTGACTCCTAGGCACCAAGCGGGAGGGAGGAAGTGAAAGGACAACAAATCAGTATGGTACAAAGCATGTGACTGGTGTAATACCCCCATCTGTCACATAGCATATAACAGAAGGGCCGGTCGGGGCCCGACGCCATATACTACGGACAATTAGTGGAGTTACTTATTGAGACCATAATACGTAAACGTTTAACCTAACTCAGAGTGCATTCTAGCTGAAGATTATTAAATGTTTATAAGAACCCAACCAATTGAATGTCAACACAACTAAGTAGGATTGAAAGCACAATACACAAATGTTATGGCCTTAAGGCCTTAAAGGTTCATCTCAAATAACAATGTCTTGCATACATCGTCACGCTGGCCGGCTACACATGAAATTATAATTAAAAACGAGTAATTTGCTTTGGCCTTCAAGGGTCGGCTTGGCAATCTTGGGCTCCAGTCCGCTATTTCCCGCTTGACTCAACTGCACCTGCACGAAACATACCACCGCAACGGTGGCAAACATAGCAACAATCAGTATTAGCTGAATAAATTATAACGACCACACCCCTCACTCGGGATAACTGTGTTCCTTCCCTGCAGGCATTAGCATATTCAAATATTGGCAATCAGAACGTGCAAAATAAGCATCATTCTCCACAGATGTTGGCGCGGCCGTCCAATGCCCCGTGCTCTCAGGGCACATACTCCGTGCACAGGACCTCAAAGGGTCACACCTCTGTTCTCTGTGATGGTCATCAATGTTTGAGCATCTAGTATTTCAGGGCCGAAACCAAAGACAACGCTCATATGGCTACGACAAAGTTATGGTGATCCCAGATACATACTTTGACTCACTCCAAGTCGATTGTCATAGGATTGGGTACAGTTCAGCTCTTTGCCGGTGCTCAATTCGTCGGGCGCACCAAGCCACAACGCAGGTCAGCATCCCCTTTCTCATATGTACAAATCATAACCCCGTTATGATCCTAGGCCAGCACTCACGACTACATAAGCTAGGCCACGTAGTCTCTCAGCTCCACACACTGACCCCCAGGTCTGCAAGAGACAGACCTCACATAGCAATGACCCTCAGGTATCCATGAGACTGGCCTTACAAACAATATAGTGCTTATTGGGAGCTACCGCCGGTGGTAGCGCTACCGCCGCATAGTAGGGGACAGACTATCGATTCTTCCCCTTAAACGGGTGTTTTCCTGGAAACTATCTACAGTACTATCTCTGCAGCCATCTGCACACACCAAAACTCTGAAATCTACGCGACTACCATAGAGTCTTCTCAGGCATACATAACATACAAACATCACCAATCCAGACCAATCTGTCCGGATGGGCTTCACACAACACACTTATTCCATACTTCGATTCCGGATCTAAATGCAACACTAACGGGGATACACAGATCTACCCGTCGGGAGAACCACTTCCACGTGTTTGTGGAGCGTGTAACACCCCAGTTTCTGTACTTGAGGCTCGGGAAGTTACCGCATGACGGTAAGTCATTATCGCCCGGCGGTAGCCTAGCGTTGATTGCATTGAGTAGTAGGCGTTGAGTGAAGGCATTGAGTGTGTCGAGTGCTAGGCGTTGAGTCCGCGGAGTCCGCTCTATGCGGACTACTCTTGGAGCTCGTGAGATCGGCATTGGCTTGTGCCCTTGATCTCTGGTGGTGCGGTTAGGAGGTAACCGCAGAGATCACAGTTAGGCGAATTGGATTTGATCTGGCGGACTGATGTTCTTGTTCGCGGAGCTCGCGCCAGAGGTACACTGGTTGCTGGACTTGGTCATGTTCTGTGACAAGTCCAGGTTGATCGCAGAGTCTGCAGTGTCCGCTGGTTAACCAAGCGGTTTGTGCCTTGGTCGTGGACTTATTGTTGCGGGTTGGAGCGGTGTCCGCAGGGTGTGCGGACTGAAGACTGTAGTGTGCAGACTGGTGCGGTGTTCGCAGGGTTGCGGACTGGCTTCCTGTTCGGTTTCTTTTGATAGCAGGCTGATATGCTGTTGTCCGGCCTTGTCCATGCGGATTGGGCGAACTGCTTGGTGCTAGCTGCATGCTGGGGTGATGTTTCTATCCACTAGGGCAGTGACCACACTCATCTCCGTGCCTATAAATAGGACCCCCATCACATCATAATTTAACTGAATAAACAGTAAGTCGAGCGTGGGTTAATTGTTGCGGCCTCGGATTTTCAGCCCGCACGATTTGAGAAGGTTAACCGGTTTGCTGTTTACAGGTTGTGCGGCTAGCACTGATAAGCCAGGACTTTGGTGCAATTCCAGTTCAACAACCTGTCTGCCGGTCTGGGCGGCTTGGGCGGTCTGTTCTTCAGTTCGACAACAGCTTGTTCGCGGTCTAACTGGCGGCTAGACGACCTCAGCGGTCAGGCTGCTTGAAGTTTGTGGATAGCTCTTCAGCTTGAATAACGGGTAGTCCGCGCGACCTCGCGGTCTCCACAAACTTCACTGTTCAGTTCGGCAAGGGTGGCAGTCTCGGCCTCTGTCTGCCTGACTTTTGTTTCTTGCTGTTCTCTGCTTTCCTGTTTGTATTTGGCGAAATCATGTCTCGCCATGTATATCTTTTGTTGTAAAAGAGATTGTTAATACATGATCTGCTTGTTACTTTCCTTGCATCTGATTTACTGAGTTTGGTTTGGAGTGTTCCTGCGCCCAGTTCCCGCTTTCCGCTTGATCAAGGTGTCATCTTGATAGCTTTGGAAGTTTTACTTGATATCAGAGCTATCACCTTGGTTATCTTGTGAAATTTTAACATGGTATTAGAGCCAGGTTCAGAGGCTTGAGCAGTGATCAGACACCAAATTTGCTCTTCTCTGGAAGTTGTAGATCAGTGATAGTGTAATGGATAATGGTTTTGCAAGATGTTTGGGTATTGAGCTTTTAACGCCGACAAACTTTAAGAAGTGGAGGTCGTGCATGGAAAGCTATCTTCTTGGAGAGTATTTGTGGGAAGTGGTGTGTGGAGACAGCATAGCAGAGGTTACTGCAGCAACTGGGTATGCTGAAGAGGTGAGAGCTTGGAGGAAAACAAACGCAAAGGCTGAGCTTACTCTAAAGCGGGCTATCTCACGTGAGCTCTTTGATCACATCCTCAGATGTTCATCTGCTGCTGAGATTTGTACTTCCCTTGATGGGTTGTTCAACAAAAAGAATGTAGCATGACTGTAGTTCTTGGAAAAATGAGTTGACGAGAGCCACTCAGGGAGACTTGTCGATCTCAACCTTCTTCTTGAAGATGAAGAACCTGTGCGCTGAGATATCAGTGTTGGACCCTGATGAGCCTATTTCAGAGACGAAGCTCAAGAGGCACATCATTCGTGGCTTGCGGAAGGAGTATGTGGCCTTTGTGACCTCTGTTCAAGGCTGGGCCACACAACCATCGTTGCTAGAACTGGAGAACTTGCTGGCTTTGCAGGAGAGCTTAGCAAGACAGATGGCTGGTTTGATTGTTTCTGGAGGAGACAGGGAAGCTCTCTTCTTAGGGAAGAAGAAGAGATGAGACAAGAAGAAAAAACCTGTTGGCGATGGTCCATCAACTTCATATTAGCAGGAGAAGAGTTCCTCTTCTAAGCATGGTGAGAAGAAGAAGGAATGCCCAAGGTGCTACAGGTGCAATCAGCCGGGTCACTTCGAACGAGACTGCAAGGTGAAGCTTCAGCCAGGTCATGCTGCAGGTAAGGAGGAGGCTTGCTCTAGTGCTGGGGGAGCTGGATGGGGGAATGCTTTATTGACGGGCGTGTGTGTCTGTGCATTGTCTTCCATCAACTACCAAGATGACTGGATTATCGACTCTGGGTGTGGTCATCACCTCACCGGGGATGAGTCAAAGTTCTCTTCGCTGCAGGCTTACTCAGGTAATGAAGCTATTATTACTGCTGATGATTCTGTGCATACAGTCGAGAAGGAGGGAGTTGTGTCTTTGGGTAGTGATAAAGAGCCACTTACGTTAGGGAGTGTTTATAACGTACCGGGCATGAAGAAGAACCTCTTCTCAGTGACCAACGCGGTTGATGCGGGCTATCACATTCTGTTTGACCCAACATAAGTGAAGTTTCTCCGGAACGTATCAGCGGTAAAGGCTGACGTTGTTCACGTTGTGAGGAGAGTAAAGGACTTGTTTGTTCTATCAACAAGCTCCTATGTTGATCGGATGAAGGCCAACGATAGCGCGACTATCTGACATGAAAGGCTAGGGCACGTAGGGATGGACAAGCTGAAAGCCATGGCGGTGAGAAGTCTTGTGAAAGGCTTGCCTAAGTTGTCATCCCATGTGTATGATCATGTTTGTGCTGGATGTCAGTATGGAAAGGCACATCGCCTTCCATTTGACAAGTCACAAACTAGAAGTAAAGCATCATTGAAGTGTATCCATGGTGATTTGATGGGACCAACCGTCACTTCCAGTCTTGGAGGGAGCAGGTATATGCTCCTGCTGATTAATGATTATACTAGGTATACGTAGGTGTACTTCGTGAAAGAGAAGTCAGATACTTTCCAGTTGTTCGTGGAGTTCAAGGAGCTGCTGGAGGGCCGGCTTGGCATGCAGATCAAGAATTTGAGAATGGACAACAGAGGTGAGTTCGTCTTAGTTGAGTTCTCTAACTTCTACAGGAAGCAAGGCATCCGGAGGGAGCTTACTTGTGCACATACTCCACAATAAAATGAAGTAGCGGAGAGGAAGATCTGTCGTTTGACGGAAACCTACAAATGCTGGCTTCATGCAAAGGGCATTACAAGGTCCTTTTGGGCGAAAGGAATGACATGCGCAACTTATGTCATCAATCAGATGCCTCTAAGTCCGATCAACATGAAGTCTCCTCATGAGCTGATGTTCAAGGAGAAGCCCAGTGTTGAACACATTCAGGTGTTTGGATCAACCTACTATGTACACGTCCCGGATGCTCTGAGTACCAAGCTTGATGCAAAGACGAGGAAGCTTGTCTTTGTGGGCTATGATGAGCAGAAGAAGAGATGAAAGTGTATGGATCCTGCTACGAAAAGTTTGTTGTATCAAGAGACGTTGTCTTTGATGAACTGACGTCATATGAAGGAAGCTCTGTTGAGCTACAGGAGAGCAGGTCTGATGGTGGGCAGGAGGAAACTGCTAAGGATCTTCTGGTAGAGCTGTCGGTGTCACCCGGAGCTCCAGGTGTTTCAAGCTCCGTGGCGGAAGCTTCTAGTTCAGGAAGCAGGGAGAGCGTTGCTCCAAGTTTTCCCGAGAATGGAGATGATAAAGAAGACACACCGGAGGTGGTCAGTAATGGTCAGGCCCTTCGTAGATCGAAGAGGACCATTAAACCACCAACTCGATACAACGATGGAAACTTGGTGAGTTTTGTCTCATGTTTTTTCGCAGGCCCCCTGGATAAGCGGGAGCCTTCAAAGTTTGAAGACGCCACTAGAGTCAAGGCATGGGATGACGCTATGGATGAGGAGATGGAAGCCCTCAGAAGGAACGAGACTTGAGATCTTATGCCTAAGGTCGTTGGCGTTACTCCTGTGATGTGTAAGTGGGTGTATAGACTGAAGAAGAAGGATGATGAGAGTATCGAAAGATACAAAGCTCGTCTGGTTGCTTGGGGGTTCTCCCAACAATACAGCGAAGACTATGAAGAGACGTTTAGTCCAGTTGCCAAAATAACTTCGGTACGGGTGGTGAACGCATTAGCTGCTTGCCAAGGATGGAAGATGTGGCAACTAGATGTAAAAAATGATTTTCTTTACGGGGAGATAGATAAAGACATATGCATGGTTCAACCACCCGGTTACGTATCTGAAGATCATCCGGACTACGTTTGCAAGCTTCGGAAGGCTCTTTATGGGTTGAAGCAAACTCCACGTGCATTGTATGGAAAGATCGCAGAATACCTCCAGTTCTGCGGATACTTTGCCTCTGATTCAGATTCAAGTCTGTTCTTAAAGAAGCAAGGGGAGCTTCATGTCTTGGTGCTGTTGTACGTGGACAACATGATCGTCACGGGAAACTCTGAGGAGTTAGCTAGGCTCAGGGCCGAGCTAGCTATACGGTTCGAGATGAAGGATTTGGGGGAGCTCCATCATTTCCTTGGACTCGAGTTTGAGAGGAAGACGAGCAGGATACACGTTTCTCAAAGGGACTATGCTGAGCGGATCGTTCATCGATTCAGCTTGAAGGAAGGAAAGAGTAGCTCTACTCCTCTGGATTGTGGCCTGAAACTTCGACGAGATGAGGGGAGGACTCTTCCTGATCCCTTGGTGTTCCGAGCTCTGGTTGGGAGTTTGATTTACTTGACGATTACAAGGCCAGACATTGCTTATGTTGTAGGCCGAGTTAGTCGTTATATGGCGGAACCAAGGAAGCCTCATCTGATAGCGGCAAGAAATATTCTAAAGTATGTGAAGACAACTTCTGATATGAGACTCCTGTATAGAAGGGACACGACCTTTTCTCTGCATGGTTACACTGATGCTGATTATGGAGGAGACTCAGACGATCGGAAGTCGACGTCTTATTATTTTTTTACATGCGAATTAGCGGGTATTTCATGATGCAGTAAGAAGCAGGACTCGATATCCATCTCTACTACAGAAACAGAGTACAAGACTCCGGCATTGGCAGCTCGGGAAGCCATCTGGCTGAGGAGGCTATTAGAGGACGTCCATGAAAAAGTGCGAGGTCTAACTCAGTTTTGCGATGACAATGAGAGTGCCCTGAAACTTGTTAACAATCCAGTTTGTCACGCACGGACCAAGCATATAGAGATTGAACATCACTTCATTCGGGAGAAGGTGTTGAAGGGTCTCTTATGGTTGAGCATGTGCGGAGCGAGGACAACTTCACGGACATCTTCACTAAGCCGTTGTCAAATGGGTCATTTGAACGGTTACGAGTACTGCTGGGTTTGGTCACCACTACTCACTTTAAGGGGGGAGCGTTGAAATTATTGAAGTGAAAATGGGGGGTTGATCGGGCAGACCGCGCGGCCTGGGTGGACAGTCACTGACTAGTGGTGCGGCCTGAGCGATCTGTATTGGCGGCCTGGTGGTTTGTCCTTCGAGGTAACCGTGCAGATAGGTTGATTATCCGCGGCTTGGGCGGACTGGTTTGGAGTCCGCTCTATGCTGACTACTCTTGGAGCTCGCGAGATCGGCATTAGCCTGTGCCCTTGATCTCTGGTGGTGCAGTTAGGAGGTAACCGCGCAGTTCGTGGTTAGGCGAACTGAATTTGATCTGGCGAACTAAGCGGACTGATGTTCGTGTTCGCAGAGCTCGCGCCAAAGGTACACTGGTTGCTGGACTTGATCATATTCTGTGACAAGTCCATGTTGATCGCAGAGTCTACAGTGTCCGTTGATTGACCGGACGGTTTGTGCCTTGGTCATGGACTTGTTGTTGCGGGCAGGAACAGTGTCCGTAGGGTGTGCGGACTGAAGACTGCAGCGTGCAGACTAGTGCGGTGTCCGCAGGGTTGCGGACTGGCTTCCTGTTCGGTCTCTTTTGATAGCATGCGGTTAGGCTGTTGTCCAGCCTTGTCCATGCGGACTGGGCGGACTGCTTGGTGCTAGCTGCAAGCTAGGGTGGTATTTCTATCCACAAGGGCGGTGACCACACTACTCTTCGTGCCTATAAATAGGACCCCCCGTCACATCATAATTTAACTGAATAAACAGTAAGTTGAGCGTGAGTTAATTGCTGCGGCCTCGAATTTTCAGTCCGCGCGATTTGAGAATGTTAATCGGTTTGATGTTTGCAGGTTGTGCGGCTAACACTGAGAAGCCAGGACTTTGGTGTTGACTGCGGTCAAGAATCAGTGAAGCTTGCGGTTTACTATCAACGGTTAGCAGCAGGTCGTAGTTGCGGCCATCCGGTGTTCTCACATTCCTTGCATCTGATTTACTGAGCTTGGTTTGAAATGTTCCTGCGCCTGATTCCCGCTTTCCGCTTGATCAAGATGTCATCTTGATAGCTTTGAAAGTTTTACTTGGTATCAGAGCTATCACCTTGACTTGAAATTTTAACAGTTTGGCAGGGCAACCTGTAAGGTAACGAATTTCATTTTTGACGACCTATATAATATATATATATATATATATATATATATATAACACCAGAGACAATCGGGCGGCTTTGAAGATCTTAACAAACTTACAGCAAACATAACAGCAAAAAATTACATGATACATTTATGAGAAAAAAAAGCATTAATGAAAACTCAGCACTCCATCTACTACAAATTGCAGAAATAAAGAAATAAAAAGGAGATACAAATACAATATTTTGGCATCAATAATACAACACCCTAGGGTCCCACCACAAAGTTTCATCCCCACCAACTCATCATGACCTAAAATAAAATTGAGTGAAAAAAAAGTTGAATTCAAATTCATCCCATACTAAAGGCAAAATAATATACAATGGAGGGTATACAGATACTTGGGGAATCTGGAATGAGGCACAAAAACAGCAGGCAGCTCCATCACAATTTCATTCCTTTGCAGGAATTCACGTGCTATACATACATACATCATCTTAAGAGTCATACGGAAAGTCAACCGGTCGTAGTTACCTTTTCGCCCCTTCGCGAGTTTGAGAATTACGATATATTGATCAAGTGCCGGCAGGATAAAGAAGATTGAGGCCAGCCTGCCTTCTCACGTTCTCCGGAATGAGCTTGCTGATGAGCTCTACTGATGCACCTGCTAACTGCGGGTACAGGAATATATATGTATTTGCACTATGAGTTGCTCACCATTGGTGGATTCTTCCCTAGAAGTTTGTAAAATTACAGACTGCACCCCCTCTATCTTTTGAAATTACAAATCCATCCCTTAAGTTCACATTTCGTAACATGCATGCACAAAAAAAACGCCCTAGATGTTACGAAATGTAAACTTACGCGAGAAATTTTTGTAATTACAAAATATAGAAGGGTGCAACATGTAATTATGAGAACTCCCATGGGAGGGGAACAAGGAGAAATGATATGAATTTGAGTTACAATGCAAGACAGGTAAAAGAGCACTTCTTATAAATATTAGAGTATAATACATAAAAGGGCTAATTACCGCGACCTCCCCTCTAAGTTTCCTAAATTACAGGTTGCACCCCCTCTTACTTTTGAAATTACAAAACCCTCTCATGTGAGCTGACATTTTATAACATACATGCACAAAAAGATCCTCCTCGAGATTTACTTCAAGGGGATCCTTTTGTGCATCAATGTTATGAAATGTAAACTCATAGGGGAGGTTTTTGTAATATAAAAAAATAAATAGAGTGCAACCTGTATTATGTTAACTTCCAAGGGAAGTTTTGGTAATTATTCTTACATAAAATAAAAGAAAATTTTCTTTGAATGATTCACACATACATGATGCATTATGTATACACACAAATACACTAACAAGTTATTCATTTATATATATATTATATAAACAAGGGGAAAAGTAAATTTGGACAGAATGAAATACACTTCAGGCAATTTTAAAATGTGCATGAAAACATTTAGTCAAAATATTTTAAGAGAGGAAAAGCAATATGAGCCACATGAAGGTGCATTATTATCAAATAGTTTGAGAAATATTATTGATGGGGATGAGGATGATGATTGGATAGTCTGTCTTGCCAGCCAGCTGTGGATCTCACTCTACTTAGGTGGTATGTCAAAAGAAACAGATTCTAATAAATAACTAAGAAATATACATAACCATTATTATATTTGTTAATAGCTTCATTTAAAAGGAGAAGTATATATAATCAAAATTATTACTTAAATTTTTTTTCTCCCAGTCCCTCTTTGAAAGTAAATAGTTATTAGGTGAGGATAAAAGATATGCTTGTATAATTATTTATGAATATTTTATACTAAAGAGAAGATATTTCCTAAATGTACTTTATAGAAGCAATTTGATTTCTATTTCATAAGATTATTTTAAACAGCTGTTTTGGGGTTCCTATTATTTAAAAAAAGAGGTAAGAACATCCAAATAATCCTTCAAATATCAAGCTTTCCTTGATATATAGCTATATACTTTTCTATTTTATTATGAGGACTTCATGAAATAACCTAGAGGCCAACAGTTCCTATTTAAAAAAAAATAAACAGCTTTTACAAATAAAATTAAGGGAGAAGCGGAGAAATATGAAAAAAGAATCGAAATTGTTAGAGGCATACCTCTTGTTTAAAATTGAATAATGGGGGAAATGGCCTGCCATTTGGCAGCCGAGCATTGGATTCTCGCAGCTCGTCAAAGAAAGGGTGGGCACATGCTTCGAGCTGCAGAGAGCCAAAAGAAAGAGTATTAAAAATTAACAAAATAGAGGTTAACAGTTCATATGCATGTTTCAAATTAAAAATTTTGAAGTCATTTGCGAGCTAAAGGCAAACCATGGGTCAGCTTTTCCTATAAAATAAATAAATAAAGGGGCTGGGGTAAGAAGACCAGTCAAAAATGTGAACAGCTTTAAAGAGCCTTTTGATGAACTTATTTGAAATTAGCGCAGACAATTTTCAAAGAGCACGAAGCTTTTGAAAACCGGATCGGACAGGACAGTCCGACCAGACACCCACCTGGTCCGGTCCAGATAAGCAGCCTGCTTCTTTGGCGGACCGCCTGAGAACCGCGGAACCAGGACCCCAGACCGGCGAACCAGCGCGGCAGCGCAGGTTTTGGAAACCCGCCTGGCTCGAATAGCAGTTTAAAATTTCTTTATTTTTAAAAGGTTGGCTGTCAGGTTTTGAACCTGTGAGGCTGTGACCCCAAGGATTAAGAGGAAGAGCTCAACCCAACCAGCCAAAAATAATATATGATAACATGTCAAATAGTTTTTACTTGTACATAATAGTCATGATGTTTTATGTATATTTATAAAAACTAATTATATAAATATATGCACAATATATATAACATATCGTATTTATTATATTTATTTGTGTGCATAATTTTATATTGTTCTTATACATATATATATATATATACATTTATAATTTAAATTTAAATTTTGATATTTATCAAACCATATTTAGTTTGACTTCTTCTTAAATTAAGTAATTAAGAGCTATAAATATAAAATAAATAAATAAATATAAAATAAATAAATAAATAAATATAAAATAAATAAATAAATATAAAACAATAAATATGAATTAATATAGAAAAATACTCACGTATAAAAGTATATATACAACTATAAAAATATGTATAAAAGTATACATCTTAGCATTCTTATATAATTATAAATAATTTGTACATGTTTTTATTATTTATTATAATATTACGATTCAACCCCGGTCTGATCATATCCTAAACCCTAAACCCTAAACCCTAAACCCTAAAAACCTAAACCCTAAACCGACTCTGATGTGTCCTTCAGAGACGTACGTAAGGGCTAGGCATGGACGCATGGTACTGTGGATACCCGCCTAGGAGTGGGGTGGCCCAACCCACTGTCTCCGTTGGCCACTACGGAGGCTCCTGGGAGTGAAGCTAGCTTCCAAAACTGGGGAACTAAAGGTCTGTGATCACAGAGTCGTGTGTGTGAGTTGCACTTGCATGAATCATAACCTGCATACATAACATACATATATATTTAGGTCATACGCACCATAGATCCTTATCATATTTAGCTCGGACCTTGAACCTTTGATATCACCGGTTCAATCTCAGGTCTGGTTCTTAATGTTAGGTGTAGTGTACTTACTGTGTAGTAGAGTTGTCTTATGCCCAACATGTGTATTGTGAACACCCTCTCATGTACTTATATATATCTCGCTTGTGAATACAAATATATCCTTTTCTCCTTTCATGGTATCAAAGCGAGGTTGCCAACCCTAGCCGATTCAAGCGATCGTCTTCGATCTGATCTGTCTGCTCTGTTCTGCTCAGATCTACTCCGATCCAATCGGCATTCGAATCTCCTGCTCTCTCTGATCTGCTCCGTGCAATCGATCCCGGCTGCCGAGGATACCTGCCGATCTGCCGATCGTCTCACGGCTGTCGCTGATACCTCGCGGCTGCAGTGTTACGATCCTGTTCTGCTCTGTGCCGATCGATCTCGTTCTCTCTAATCAGATCCCTTGCCGCTGCTACCTGCCAATCTACTCTGTGTCGATCTGCTCCCGTTTTTTGCTCCGTGTCGACCTGCCGATATGCTCCCGTTTTCTGCTCCGTGCTGATCTGATCCTTGTACCGTGTGGCTACTTCATGTACCATGTCGCTGCTGCCTGTGTTGTCCGCTGCTCCGATCGATCACGGTTCTGCTGCTACAGCCTGATGGACCCCTCTGTCCTTCGTTTTGATTCTTTGGCGTCACCTCACTCCTTTGTCGCTGCTACACTGGCTCCGACCGCCTTCCTCCGTCTTCCTCCTGCGCCCTCTACTGCTAAGTCTGATGCTCATCACCGTCATTCGGCCCGCTGTCACTCTTGTCAGTGTCTTGGACACATCCAATCTGTGTCGCAAGTTTCATAGGGCTCAGCAGTCTGGTCAGCAGTGTGTTCCTGATGCTCCTCCAACGCATTTCTCTGTTATGGCACAGTCACTCTCTGTTTCTGAGCTTGCCCAGCAGATTGCCCAGCAGCTATCTTACAGTTCACTGCATCGCTCCTCTGCCTCTGTGCTCTCACTGGATGCTTCCGGTGCCTCTGTTTCTCAGTCGTCCGCCTCCGCCCCAGCAGGTATCACCTATTCTGACTGGTTGCTGGACTCCAGAGCCTCTTTTCAAATGACCCATGATGCTACTCATCTCCTGTCTTGTCAGTCCGTCTCCTCTGCCCTCAGTGTTATATGGTTGCTGATGATACTATTCTCCCCTGCACTAGTCGTGGCCTTCTTCATACTACTCATTTCCATATTCCTGATGTGGAATACATACCGAAATTATTCATGAACCTTATTTCCGCCAGTCAACTCACCTCTCACGGTTGTCTTGTTATTTTTGATGAGTTTGCTTGTCGTGTGCAGGATCGTCTGCCAGGGACACTCCTTGTAGTTGGTCGTCGTCGTATCAGGGTCTACATCCTTGATAATCTTCATCTTTCCTCCACTTCATCGTCACCGGCAGCCTCTTCTCTGTCTCTGTCCTCAGTGGGCTTCTCTCAGAGACATCACCGACTTGGTCGTCCCAGTGGCTCGCGTCTTTCGTCCCTCATCAATATTGGTCTTCTTGGTCGTGTTTTTGTTGGCAAGTCTCACTCTTGTACGGGTTGTATGCTTGGCAAACAGCTACAACTCCTTTATCAGTTCAGTGAGTCCGGGTCTTGTTGTCCCTTTGATTTAGTTCATTCAGATGTATGGGGTCCCGCATCATTTGTATCAAAGGGCGAACATCAGTATTATGTTATTTTTATTGATGATTATTCTCGCTATTGCTGGATTTATTTCATGCACTTTTGCTCTAGAGTTTTTTCAGATTTATGTTGCTTTTTACACTATGGTGCGCACCCAGTTCTCTGATTTCATACGCATTTTTCGTTCCGACTCGGGGGGGATCTCTTTCATGTTTTTCGCGACCGGCTCACTACCCACGACACTCTACCCCATCTTGCTTGTCTTGGTGCTCACGCTCAGAATGACACTGCTAAAAGGAAGCATCGCCACATCATTGAGACAATCTGCACTCTCCTCATCTCCTCTTACGTTCTTCCTCATTTTTGGGTTAAGGCTGTCTCCACAGCTGTTTATCTCATTAACCTGCAGCCCTCCACTTTTCTTCAGGGTAGGTGTCCTAGTGAGTGTCTGTACTCCCGACCCCCACGTTATACTCATCTGCGTGTTTTTGGCTGTAGGTGTCATGTACCTCCCTCACGTGAGCGTACCAAGCTCTCTGCACAATCTGTATCTTGTATCTTTCTCGAATACAGTACTGAGCACAAGGGCTATCGACGTTATGATCTTGTTGCATGTCGACTTCGTATCTCACACGATGTCATCTTTGATGAGTCTCACCCTTTCTTTGTGTCCTCTGTTCCCTGGACCTCGCACTCATCAGTGACTCCCTCCGATGTGCAGTTCCTCACTCTTCCCACTCCACCAGTTTGTCCACCTCCTCTCTTTGTGTCACCGCATACACCATCTCCTCCCTCTTCCCTTCCTCCTTCCACCTCTCACTCGGATGCTCTTATCGCCCTCCTTCCATATCATTACACTCGTCGTCGTCGTCCTCCTGCTCCCGCCACCTCGCCTCCAGTTCTCCTAGACTCGGTCCCTGCCTCCTCCAGCGAGTGTCCTGTGGACGATCCTCCTGTGCGTCACAACCCACCTCGTGAGTAGGCTTGTGTAGGAAAACGAAAACCGCACCAAACTGCAAAACCACACCAAACCGTATTCCAAACCGAACCGATCGGGTGTGGTGCAGTTCGGGGGGGGGGTCTGAATACCGGCACATGTGCGGTTCGGTTTGACTTGGAAATCTCAAAAACCGACCACACCGCACCGCACCGTGAGTTGAATTGGAAATCTTAAGAACCTAAACCGTAGCTTATGATTTAACTTAACCATTAATTATTAATGATTTAACTTAACCATTAGTTATTGACTTGGCTTATGATGTTTGAATGTGTGTGTAATTGTATATTTGTGATCTTTTTTTTACAATTTCAAGCAGTTAACTTTCAAGGACATTAACGAACTAGTGGAGCTAAATGTCAAAGTTAGAAGTGTTGTGTAAATAACTCTCTACGTGGATTGGAGTGTCGGACATCTGGTTACATTTGTCAAATTTCAATTGAGGAAGTATATTGTTGGTTATTTTCTTCATATGTTATACTTTTATTTTCCACCTTTTTTAATAACCTAGAATCATCGTGCTATTGTGCATAGTCGTTGATGGCATCCACAAAGAACAAAGGAAAAGAACCGCTTGTAATGGAGGGAGATAGCAGTACTAAAAATAAAGTAAGTGAACCTATTGTGAATGACAATGATGATACAAAGCACATAGAGAACTTATTGGTTATTTTCTTCATATGTTCTACATTTTTTATTTTCCACCTTTTTTAATAACCTAGAGTCATCGTGCTATTTTTTGATATGCAGATTTTGCGGATTCAAGCTTATTTGTAGTTCACGCCTACTCGAATTTTTTGCTACTTGTTTTTTTTCTTAGGATAC
The DNA here is from genome assembly GCA_039583875.1 of Platanthera guangdongensis. Lineage (NCBI taxonomy): Eukaryota > Viridiplantae > Streptophyta > Magnoliopsida > Asparagales > Orchidaceae > Platanthera > Platanthera guangdongensis. The sequence goes on from CM077148.1 coordinate 196,387,339, forward strand.
ACCTTTGTAACTTTGTTGTTCCTTAGTTGGCTCTTGGGCCGATGTTTTTGAAAGTAGTGAATTGATTTTATTCATTTTATATCTGAAATTAAAATCATGTCATCTGGTAACTACAATCATGATTTCAGGTTGTTTAGTAACTTTCTTTATTCAAACTGGTTTGCGTTATTATCCATTTTCATCATAGAATTCCAGTATTTATATTTTTTCCTTGTTGTAAATGTGTTATGTTCATCTTCACTGAAGAAAACCCTTTATAAGGACTTTGGAGCAAAAGTTGGTGATATGCTTTGGAATTACTGCAGAGGCATTGATGATCGAAAGTTGGTTATAAACTTTGAATCTACTTGGTGTTGGTTACTTTAGCATCACTACAAAGTTATAATTGCCTTATTGATTGTTTTGTAAAAGATCAAAAAAACTGTCAAAAAATCGAAACCGCACCGCACAAACCGACACCAAACCGCACTGAAACCAAACCGCACCGCACGGTTTTGGTGCGGTGCGGTTTTGGCAGACCAAAAACCGCGCCCCTGCGGTGAGGTTTCGGTTTGCCTCCAAACCGCACCAAACCGCACCAAACCACACCGCTTGCAGGCCTACTCGTGAGCGACGTCCTCCCGACCACATTAGCCTCGCCACACTTCCGCTGGAAATTCTTGCCCTTCCTGCTACTGCTTGCAACACTCCAGAGCCGACTACCTACCGTGAGGCTTCTCATATACCTGAATGGCAGGTTGTCGCGTCTGCTGAGTTAGAGGCACTTGAGCATACTCGTACATGGGAGCTTGTTCCTCTTCCACCTGGTGTTGTTCATATTACTTGTAAGTGGGTCTTTAAAGTCAAGACTCGCTCTGATGGTTCTGTGGAGTGGTACAAGACTCGTTTGGTTGCTCGTGGTTTTCAGCAGGAGCAGGAGACAGACTATGACGAGACTTTTGCTCCAGTTGCTCAAATGACTACAGTCAAGACTCTTATTGGTGTTGTCGCTGTTCGCCACTGATTTCTATCACAACTCAACGTGAAGAATGCATTTCTTCACAGAGATCTTCAACAGGAGGTATACATGCTCCCTCCTCCGGGTCAATCCTCTCCTCCAGGCCTTGTTTGTAGGTTGAGGCGAGCTCTTTATGGGTTCAAGCAGGCGCCCCGCGCGTGGTTTGCACGTTTCAGTTCAGCCATTACAACCGCCGGATTCCAGTCATGTCCACATGATCCAGCTCTGTTTGTGCACTCCTCCCGTGGTCGGACCCTTTTGTTACTATACGTGGATGACATGTTTATTACTGGTGATGATCCTTCTCATGCGGCCTTCGTCAAGCATCACCTTCAGCAGCAGTTTCAGATGACCGACCTTAGACAACTGAGCTACTTTTTGGGTCTTGAGGTCAGCTCTACAGAAAGCGATTTTCAGGTTTCTCAACAGAAATGCGCATCAAATCTCCTAGCTCGAGCTGCTCTTTCCGACTCTCGCAGAGCAGACACCCCTATGGAGCTTCACCTTCAGCTACGTCCGGATGATGGTGTTCCACTCTCCGATCCCCCTTGCTACCGCCACCTCGTTGGGAGTCTTGTCTACCTCACCATTACTCGGCCCGACATTGCCCATGCAGTTCATGTGTTAAGCCAGTTTGTTAGTGCCCCTACCTTTGTGCACTATGGTCACCTGCTGCAGCTTCTGCGCTATCTCCGAGCGACGACTTCCCGTGATCTTTTCTTCTCTTGCAGCAGTTCTCTACAGCTCTGCGCTTACTCGGATGCTACTTGGGCTAGCGATCCTGTTGACCGTCGCTCTGTCACTGGTTCTTGTCTGTTATTGGGTTCTTCTCTTATTGCATGGAAGTACAAGAGACGGACTGGTGTTTCTCGATCCAGCACTGAGGCTGAGCTTCGGGCCATGGCTACCACTGCTGAGGACATTATATGGCTTTGTTGGCTTCTTGAGGACCTTGGCGTCTCCTCTCCTGACCCCACTCCACTCTACTGTGATAACACCAGTGTCATTCAGATTACTCTGAATCCGGTGAAGCACTCTCTCTCCAAGCATATCGAGGTTGATGCCTTCTTCCTACGTGAACAATATGGTTGTGGTACTCGTGCTCCTTCCTATGTCCCTTCCGACCAGCAGATTGCAAATTTGATGACTAAGCCGCAGACGAAGACCCAACATGCTCATCTTCTGTCCAAACTCTCACTGTATGATCCCCCGTGAGTTTGGGGGGGGGGGGGTGGTGTTAGGTGTAGTGTACTTACTGTGTAGTAGAGTTGTCATATGCTCACCATGGGTGCTATGAACACCCCCTCCCACGTACTTATATATATCTCCCTTGTGAATACAATTATATCCTTTTCTCCTTTCACTTAAGACCCTGTAGAGCACTTAAATTTGCTCATAAATTTAATATATAAATGGTGTTAAGTTTTCTTCCAAAAAAATGAAAGGCCCGAGCCAACAAATCCAACAAATTCACGAGCATAAAAAAAGGGCAGTCCAGTGCACAAAACATCCAAGCGCAGCGAGGGTCCGGGAAACAGTCCCACCACAAGGTGAAATGAAGGCAAACCTTACAGCATTTTTGCAAGAGGCTGCTTTCTGGACTTTGTTTCAATTATTTGGCAAAGTAAACAAAATAAATTACAGTTTCAATTATTTGAGGAATATCTCGGACTTTTTTTGTTTTGATGTAGATCGAGAATTACTCTGATATAAAGGATAATCCTTCATCATCAAAGAGCAATAAAAAAATCCTAGCAGACCTTGTTCACGTAAACCTTGGTGTTTACTTTTTTTCAAAATTTCATTCTCATTTTGTTCCCTAACAACTGTAAGAATGTTCAATTCCGAACAGTGCAAGCAATTTGTTATGTGTTCGATAGAGTAGTGGCCGGAGGGTACAGTGGAGCCGGAATCGCGGCTGCCTAGGCGGGATGTGCTCGGGAGGAGAGACCAAGACCTCATAAATAAGACAGGGGAAGAAAAGAATAATTCTTGCTTACCATTACAAGACTATATGGGTCTTATAAATAGAATTACAAGGGGCATAATTATAAATAAGTTTTAATACTACGTCGCAACAACAATGATCAAACAATAAAATAAAACCCAATAGGTAATAACGTGGTACGAAGCCCACAACATAACTATTGAGCGAAAAAAAGTATGAATATGTTACGGGTCTTAGAATGTTGGCGGGGGAGAAGCTGGAGGTGGAGAAGATGGCGGTGGAGTATACCGTGGAGTTGGAACCGCGGCTGCCTAGGCGTGGTTGCTCGTTAGAGGAGAGAGCCACTAAGATTTCACAATAAGGGGAATAAGAACTAGAACTTCATTCATTCCTATCATGCATACAATGCTCATGCATTTATATAAGCTACAGGATAATAATGACACTCACAACTCATAGCCCTCACCTAAATAGCATAAACAAGACCAAGATATAATAATAAGGATAAAAGGGCTCGGTGCTCAAGACCCACAACAACCCATAATATCTCATCCGCCCTTCAAATCGAGCTTGTCCCCAAGCTCGAACGAGGTCCTCCTGGTGGCAGAACCATTACTGGATGCCCTCCTCGTCCGAGTCCTTGACGGGTAGGTAAAAAAGCTTTTTGCATCTGTATCCGCGAGTGCACTGCTCGTCACAATTAAAACATAAACCTTGAGCGTGACGATCCAACATCTCAGTCTGTGATAACCGACGAACCAGCGGGGCGGGAGAATCCTTGATACGTCCTTGCAGAGTGTCGATGTCGGTCGACAAGTAGGCCTTCTTGGCCAACTGGAGGCGGCGGTCGCATAGCCTGACCAGACTCATAGCAGTCACCAAGTCTGGAAGGGCCTCAAATTTGACATCCAATTGTAGGCGATCTTGAAGTCTGACTGAGAATATGGCGACTTGCATTGCCGGAGAAAACATGGCGTGTGCCAGGAGGAGCTGAAACTGTTCCAAGTAATCATCCACTGTGCCTGTTTGACGGAGTGTCGTAAGTGCACTGAGGGGGTTGCTGCGGATGAGAGGGTCAAAACGCAGGTTGCAATACCGCTTGAAGTCGTTTCATGTCAGGCCTGGTTGGTCGGTTTAGGAGACGAGTGGCCCAAATCAGAGCTGAGTCGAGTAGATGGAGAGAGGCTAGAGGAAGTTGATTAGCGGCCAGAGTTTGTTGGTGGTCGAAGAATTTCTCGCACCTGTTGATTCAGGCCAATGGATCAGTTTTGCCGTCATAGGTGGGGAAGTCCAACATGGTGTAGCGCGGCTATATAGCTACTTCTGGGCAAATGAAGGTCGGTGGCTCGTGACGGATTAGTGGCGGAGGCGACGGCGGCGGTGCCTCACTACTGCTGACGTGATCCGTAGGTGGAGTGATGACCACGGGAAGTGCGGCGGTCGGCTAATTAAGCTTGATGGTTAGGGAGGTCATATTGTCCTGATGACGTGTTTCAGCATCCCGAAAGCGGATCTCGATGGAGGTCCTGGAATCTTGGAGAGACGCCATGAAATCTGAAGCGTTGGTCATCGTGTAGGGGGAGAGGCCGGGGTGGAGAAGATGGCGGTGGTGGAGTATGCCGTGGAGCCGGAACCGCGGCTGCCTAGGCGGGGTTGCTCGTTAGAGGAGGGAGCCACCAAGATCTCACAACAAGGAGAACAAGAACTAGAACTTCATTCATTCCTACAATGCATACAATGCTCATGCCTTCATATAGGCTACAGGAAAATAATGACACTCACAACTCCTAACACTCACCTAAATAGCATAAACAAGACATAAAGATTTAATAATAAAGATATAAAAGCTTGGTGCTTGAGACTCATAGCAAAATATATAGCAACAACAACACTCAAGCCTTTATCCCATTATAGTGGGGTCGGCAATATGGATCCTTTGTTGCCATTGTGCCCTATCTTTTGTCATAATCTCACTAATGCCCAAGTACATCATGTCTTTCCTTATAGTTTCATTCCAAGTCTTTATTGGTCTACCCCTCCCTCATTTAACATGCCTAGTGACTAGACTCTCACAAAGCCTAACTGGTGCCTCTAATGGTCTCCTTTCATTCCTTTATATGTGTTCAAACCATCTTAGACGAGCTTCTCGCATCTTCTCTACAATTGGTGCTACTCCCGTCTTATCCCGGATACGTTCATTCCTAATTTTATCCAATCTCGTGTGTCCACACATCCACCTAAGCATTCTTATCTCCGCAACTCCCATTAACAAACTATAATCTAAGAAATATATGATGCAACTTAGACTACTTAGTTGAAGAGTTTTAATGATTTAAGTTCAACTTCACACAGTGCAACACACTCATAAAAGAAAATGATCACATTTTCTCAACAAATTAAACTAATTTGATTTGATGTTAAAATATTTAAAATAATTAGCATATTGACTAAACGGGTAATGAAGATCAGTGTAATAAATAACAAGGGACAGAAAGACATTTCAAAGTAACAAGCCGTACAAAAATAGAAAATGGTAGCATGGAAAGCACAAATAATGGAGTAATAAATTAGAAACCAACCAATTTTCTATTCCAATGAAAATAAAAACATAATTGTTGAGATGACTCACAGCAGTGCAGCGAAGACTTGGAGAGTACTGAAGAAGCCGAGATGCCAGATCTATAGCCTCTGGAGGCATTCGTTTGTGAAAAACCTAAACATGGGTGGGAAATTTTTTTAAGAAAAGTAAATTTCGGTGAAAACCAAAAGCAATAACATCTCATTTATATGGAAATTCACATGCTAAGACAGTAAAAAAGAATCAACACAAATTCTGTTACCACATCAATAAGCTAAAACCCTTGAATTATCTTCACGAATAACCTTATATCGCATGGCCTTCACTAGTTTTTGGTGTTATGGATTTGTGTTGTTCCATCCTGTCCATAGATTAAGGGGGAAAATTGTGTAGTTTAATGGTTGAAGATTTATAATCTTACATTATGCTCACTCAGTTTTTTCAGGTGATCTCCTCATTACCAATTGCATTATCCTTGCTTTGTATGAGTTTATAATTTCCCGGAAAATGCTCCTAGGGTAAATTATGTGGAATATTTCAGACGTCGAGTGTTATATTTCTCTTTATCACTGTCACAGCCTTTTACTAATCAAAACATCATCTTCTATAAGTTAAATCTATGCACAATAGATGTGGGGCTACTCTCGAAACCACCTAAAATTGTATATAATGTGATTCTCATTGGGGTCTTGGACTTTCACACTTTTTTTCACTCTTACCATACGTTAACAGTTACAAACACCCCCTCTTGCTAACTAAAATTAGCTTAAGAGGAAACAACAAAAACTTGGAAATTATCTTGTCCCTCTCTAGACATTATATTCACAGTGGGCCCTCAAAATATATTGTTTTCATAGTAACCACTCTAAAGTCTGGATAATGTTTTGAACTCAAACCGGGGGATAATTAGGCCGCTTAAATAAATTTGAAATTGTAGAAAACTACTGGATGGAGAAATTCCCCATCTATTTCATGTAAAAAGAACTCCCAATACACATGTATGAGTACAAATATATAGGAGGAAGAGCAGAGAATGTCCCATTCAAGATGTGGGACTAAACTTCCTAGCTAAGAGACTAAATGAGTCTTTACTAATGGGCCTTTATATTTCCTCCAACACTCTCCCGCAAGCTGGAGCGTACAAATCGTAGGCACCAAGCTTGGACAAGAACTGATAGTACAGAAGTCGCGGTAAGGCCTTGGTGAGGATATCAGCAACTTGCTCAGCAGCGGGAACATGCATTAACTCTATCTTCTTCAATTGAACCTTCTCCCAAATGAAATGATAATCAACTTCAATGTGTTTCGTTCGTTCATGGAAAATGGGATTCTTGGCAATGTGTGTGTTACGGGTCCATGAATGTTTCCCGGAGGAGAGGCCGGTGGTGGTGGTGGTGGTGGTGGTGGAGATACTACGGAGCCTTGACCGCGTCTGCCTAAGCGGGGCATGCTCGAGAGAGAGAGAGAGAGAGAGAGCTTCCACAATCTCTTTTACGATTAGGGAAATAGAACTTTCATTCATGCATACCGATACAAGACCAACTGGGTCTCTTAAATAGGACTTACAATCGACACCAAACAGGAAAGAACATTAAAGGAAATAGCGACAGACTTGGACATACGATTAAAAATGACGCGACGTCATAAAAGGACATGACTCTTATGACATAATAAAAGCGTATTTGGAAATATATAATAATACATAATGTCAATATAAGACCCCTAACATCACTCCAGCCTTGCAAAAAGAGCTTGTCCTCAAGTTCGGGGGAGGTCAAAGGTGTCCGCGTTAGCTGATACCCTCATCATCAGAGTCATCGATTTGTAGATAGAAAAGCTGTTTGCACTTGTGGCCGCGCGTGTACGGTTCGCCGCAGTTGAAACATGCCCTTAGAGCGTCACTCTATAATCTCGTCCCGAGATAGTTTACGGACTAGTGGGGGTGGATGTCCATCGGGATGACCCTGTTGAGTGCCTGTGTCGGTGGTGAAATAAGCCTCCTGTGCTAGTTGGAGGCAACGGTCGCATAACCTGACGAGACTCATGACAGTCACTAAGTCTGGAGGAGACTCGAATTTGACATCAAGTCGCAGGATTCACAAAATCTGGCAGTGAAGATGTTGACCTGCATCTATAGGGGCAATGTGAAATGTGCCAGAAGTAGCTGAAACTGGTCCAGATTTTCTTCCATGAAGCTTGTCTGGCTGAGTGTTGTGAGGGCATCGAGGGGGTTTCTGCGAATTGGAGGGCCGAAGCGTAGGTTGCAAAATTTCTTGAAGTTGTCCCATGTCAGGCCCGGCTGACCGATGAGGAGACGATTGGCCCAAAGCAAGGCTGAGTCGAGAAGCTGGAAGGAGGCCAAAGGAAATCGTTCGACTGTCGGAGTTTGTTGATGACCAAAGAATTGTTCGCACCTAGTGTGCCAGCCCAGGGGATCTGTTTTCACATCGTAGGTGGGAAATTCCAATCGGGTATAGTGTGGCAGAACAGCAACTTCAGAGTGTAAGAGGGTCTGCGGTGGCGGCTCCTGGCGGATGAGCGGCGGTAGCTGAACTTGATTGTTGCTGACGTGATCCGTGGGTAGCGTAGTAATCACGGGAAGGGAGGCGGTCAGCTCATTTGGCCCGGCAGTGATAGTGTCCATATCATCTCGATGTCAGATTTCGGCGTCCCGAAAGCGTGCTTCCATGGTTGTCAGGACAGTCTGCATCACGTCCTGAAGGGCAGCCGTAAAATCTTGCGAGTCCCCCAACGGTTGGGAATAGGGCTCCCGGGTTGTGGACGGCAGCGACCGTGTGAGCGATTGTATCGAGTGCGTCAGATTGAGGATCTTCGAGTAGGTAGGGAGGAGTTGGCTCTGATATCAAGTTGTTACGGGTTCATGAATGTTGCTCGGAGGAGAGGCCGGTGGTGGTAACAGAGATACTACGGAACCTTAACCGCGGCTACTTAAGCAGGGCGTGCTCGAGAGAGAGTGAGCTTCTACAATCTCTTTTAGGGTTAGGGAAATAGAACTTTCATTCATGCATACCGATACAAGACCAACTGGGTCTATTAAATAGGACTTACAATCGACACCAAACAGGAAAGAACATTAAAGGAAATAGCGACATACTTGGACATGCGACTAAAAAGGACATGACGTCATATAAGGACGCGACTCTGATGAAATAATAAAAACGTATTTGAAAATAAATAATAATACGTAATGCCAACCCCAAACAGTATGGCAGCTTGATTGTCGCAAAATAGGGTGGTCAGTGAGGAAAGCTTGACTCCTAAATCATCAAGGTGACCCTCAAGCCATGTAAGCTCAGACAGAACAGTTGTCATTGACTGATACCTAGTCTCAGCAAATGAGCAAGTAACTATAGACCGTTTCTTGCTACGTCGTATAATGAGATGTCCTCCAAAATAAGTGCAGTATCCACTTGTGGAACGACGATCATCCAATGAACCATCATAACCAACGCCAGAATATGCACTCAGAGATAAGAGAGACAAAGAGGGCTTGTATACAAGTCCTTGTCCAGGAGCAGTCTTCAAGTATCAAAAAATGCGTTCACCAGCTTGGAGATGAGAGATACACGGCTCATGCATGAATCGACTGATAACTTCAACAACAAATGATATACCAAGTCTTGTAACGGTGAGATATATTAGCTTTCCCACAAGACGACGATAGTATTATGGGTTCGGAGGAGCAGATTAGAGTCTGAGGCATGAGCGCAGAACTTGTGATTGATATCCATGCGAATGTCGGCAGACTTGCATCTAGATTAGTCTGCATCATGAAGCAAGTTAAGACGGTACTTTCTTTGAGATAACACAAGCTCATTAGGTCGTTGCGTCACCTCGAGACCAAGAAAGTAAAGAGGGCTTCACAGGTCCTTTGTTTGAGACACACTCGCCATATGTTGTTTGATCATAGGTATTCCTGTAAGATAGTCTCCCGTAATCAGAATATCATCAACATACACTAAGAGAATCATTGTGTCTGTTGGACGATGACGAGTGAATAACGAGAAGTCGGCTGAACTCCGAGTGAACCCAACCACACTAACAGTCTAACTCAAACCATGCCCGAGGTGATTGTTTGAAACCATAAAGTGACTTCTTCAAACAACAGACAAAAGACTCCCCCGTGTTCTCAAACCCGGGAGGTTGATGCATATAGACGATCTCCTGCATATCGTCATAAAGAAAAGCATTTTTGACATCCAATTGGTGCAACGACCAATGTCGATGAACAGCGAGGGAGATCAACACACGAACAATATTGAGTTTGACGATTGGAGAAAAGGTCTCATCATAATCTAAAACGTATTGTTGAGTAAAACCACAAGCTACCAGACGAGCTTTCAAACGTTGAACCATCCCATCCGGACCTTTTTGATGGCAAACACTCACTTACAACCCACGCAAGTCTGTCTAGAAAGAAGAGAGACAAGATCTCAAGTGTGGTTCGCCCAAAGAGCAGACATTTCCTCGTCCAGAGCTGCCCGTCATCCCGGATGTTGGAGAGCCTCATGTATAGAAGTAGGGATAGTAATAAAGGATAAAGAAAGAGCAAACTGGCAAAGTTCCGGAGAGAGGCGGTGGAAGGAGGCATAATTCGTCATCACGTGTACATTAGAACTAGTTGCCGGATCAGCATGCTGCAAAATATCATCAGAGGAGAGCATCTCCCATAGGGTAGTATACGAAGGAGGACGGCGAGTATACACACGAATGAGAGGTGGTTTGGATGGGAGAGGCGTGAGAAGGAGAGGTGGGTTTGGTGGGAGTGACGTAGGAAGGAGAGGTGGAAGGTTGGAAGCAACAAGGACATCAAGCCGCGGAAGGAGTGGTGGAAGTAGAGAATCAATTAGTTGAGAGTAATAGGGCGGGTCTTAAAGAAAGGTGACATCAGCAGAAGTAACAACCATGTGATCCTTAGAGAAACAGACATAGCCCTTCTGAGTACGGGAGTAACCAACGAACATATATTTTGTGGCACGTGGAGCAAGCTTATCTGTAGACGGGCCAAGATTATGAACATAGCACATGCAGTCAAACACGCGAGGGGTGACTAAAAAGGAGGTATGGAGGAAAAAAAAGGTTGAAGGGAACCGCAAAGTTGAGAATAGAGGAATGCATGCGGTTAATAAGAGAGCAATCGGTAGAGACCGCGAAACTCCGATATTATTTGGGAACATTCATTTGAAACATAAAAGAGCGGGTGATCTCGAGGAGGTGACGATTCTTGCGATCAGCAACGTCATTTTGTTGGGAGGGGGGGTATAAGCACACAAGGTTTAATGTATGATCTCAAACTCAGCACACAGATTTGTAAACACACGACTACTGTATTCACGTGCATTGTCGTACGGAGAGTTTTAATAGTAGTAGAGAACTAGTTGCGAGTTTCAATGATACAGACACGAAATACACCAGACATTCCAAAATACCTTCAGCAGAAAGATTACAAAAAATTAACTTTTTTTTAAAGGGAGGAAACAATTAGAAATAAGGAATAATCAACCAAACTGCAGCAGAGTCCCTTAAGAAAAGACTATACTAAAATTTTGATTTGTTTTACAAATTATAACTGAATCAATAAAAGGATCTATATCCAACACAAAAAGGCTACTGCAAATAGAGTAGAAAAATATCAGAGTTGCATGAACCTCCAATTCTAATGACCCTTAAAGAATTTATTAGAACTGAAATTCAATCATGAAGATTTAAGTACACTGTTATGGGATCCTTTGCTGGTCCAATCGATGGAGGCGGGGATACTAGGACAAGCCCTAAAATGGTGGTAGAGGAGGAGAAGTTAGAAGAAGAAGCTTGAAGAAGGAGATGAGAGGAAAAACCCTAGAGGAGGAGAAGAGGGTTAGAGAAAGAGAGGAATTTGAGAGAGAGGTAAAAGAAAGTTCATATTTCATTACTTAATTGCTACATGACACCAAGGGTATATTTATAGGACCCCGGGTGGCAAACCCGTAATTACATTAAACGTCTAAATATTAAAAACACTTAAACGTTACAATGACTCTAATAATGATGACTGTGACTCACTACAACAGAACTCGATGCATTGATTCAACTCAACATATATATGAAAATGATAATAAGATAACTGACGGAGGACCATAACACTCCACCCGTCCTTCAATTTGAGCATGTCCTCGATCTCAAACTCTCGTAGGATGTTCGGCTCCTCCGACTCCTTGATCTCGCGCCAAAATAGCGTCTTGTAGCGTGTCGCGGCGGAATTTGCAACAAGTTGTCGCGGCGGCGCCGTCGGAAGGACGAGCGGCTGAAGCAAAGGGTCTGGCTGGTTCAGCAATGCGGCAGCGAACAACGGCTGGAAGGTGGCTGAAGAAATCATGGTCGGAAGGAACGGGTTAGGAGGGGGCGGCGGTGCGGTGCGAGGTGGCAATGATAACGCGGCCAAAGTGGCTGGTAGTGAAGGCAGTAATGTGGTTGGAGAGATCGGCATTCGGCAAGGCAAGGGTCAGTGGGAGAAGGCCTGGCAGAATAGGCAGCGAGTGGGTGGAGGCGGCGGCGCGGAGCCCGCAGAGCAGGTGCCTGCAGGGAAAAGACTGGTGGCGGAAGTGACGACAATATTGGTGGAGGGAGTGGAAAACTCGGAGGCGGTGGTGCAACTGGCCAAGCGGTTACGGAAGGGGTGGTAAGATGTGTTGGTGGGGATGTCAACTGGACCGAAGGGGATAAATTTGCAAAGTATCGGAACCTCTCCAGTTGGGCAAGCTTGGAGTCGAAGCGAGATATAGAGTCCTAAAATGACGTCGACCACTTCACCAACATTGAGAGGAGGATGGCAGCATTCACGACACTAAACTTGTTGTTCATTGAATTAGTTGACTAATTAATTAATTCTTTAGCAATTAATTAAACAAATCAATTAATTGGAGAGGGCATGCGTGTAGCATGCAGCTTGGAGAAGATGGAATAGAGGGAAAGTCATAGAGCGTTGCAGAATTAATAAGGGTGTGAAGAAAGAGAAAGGGACGGATCAAGACTTGAGGCTGAAGAAAAGAAAAAGAAGGTGGCGGAGTAAATAAGGCTGAAGAAACATGCAACAGCTGATGGGGCTCGATGACTCGATGAAGAACGGGCGGGTCGATATCGCAGCAGGTCATGCGGACCGGGATGGAGCAGAGATGAAGGCCTGCGCAGGAACGAAGCAGTTGACAAATTGACATTGGGGGATTGAAGAAGACCGCGTCGGGAGCCTATGGTTGCAGGTTTAGTGGTGTTGGAATCGCGCGAGGGGTTGTTGTAGGATACAAAACGGAAGAATGGCGTGAAGAACGTCGATGCTTGCTGTGTGGGGGCGGGCAGCGGCTCTGAAGCGATGTGCTTCAAAGAAGACGACTGGCGTCGGCTTGGAATGAGTAGCATCCCCACCTCTATAAGTGGCGGCCGGCAACAGGGGGCAAGCCGAGCAGCGGAGACATAGAACGGCGGAAGCGTTGAGCCGAGGAAGGATGTCTCTGGTACCAAGATGTTATGGGCTTCCTTTGTTGGTCCAATCGATGGAGGCGGGGATACAAGGGCAATCCCTAGAATGGTGATAGAGGAGGAGAAGTTAGAAGAAGAGGAAGCTTGGAGAAGGAGATGAGAGGGAAAACCTAGGGGAGGAGAAGAGGGTTAGAGAAAAAGGACTTTTAGAGAGATAAAAGGAAGTTCATATTTCATTGCTTAATTGTTGCATGACACTAAGGGACTATTTATAAGACCCCGGTTGATGGGAATCCATCGGATCGTGCACATGATGGGGCGGGACCCACGTTCATTTATTCCCGCCGGAAGACGTGATCGGATCGCCGATCCGACCCCGCGGTTGCGTCCGGCACGTCGCCGCGAATTAGAATTATATATTTATGTAATTTTTTTGGACACGTGCTTATTTTATTTAAGGGCGAACCCACCGGCCAATCATAGCCGTTGGATGGGATGCCCTCATGCTTGTTTTCTTATAAATAGGACTAGTGGCTGGTTAGGGTTATCATTGCTGAAGTTGGAGAGTTTCTTCCCTACTTCCGGTGGTCTTCCGCGGTGCCGACGCCGTGGACCCTTGGTGCCGACGCCTTGGGGTAAGTTTTCCTCTCCCTCTCCCTCACTTTCTCCTCCCCATCCAGGCCGCCAGCCCCCTCCCTGTTTCCGCCCAGTTTCGGCCGCCCGAAACCCCCCCGTCTTCCCCCCATCCAGACCGCCAGCCTCCTCCCTGCCTCCGCCCAGGTCCGGCCGCCAGGAACCTCCCCCCCCCCCCCCGTTTCCTCCCTATCCAGGCCGCCAGCCCCCCCCCCCCCCCCCCACCTGTCCGCCGCCGCCTGGATCCAGCCCCCCGCCCCCCCCCCCCCCCCTTTCCGCCTCCTACCAGCCCGCCAACGCTCGTCCTCCATCCCAAATCCGTGGATCCACCGCCCGCTAAACCCCCTCTACCATTACTACCCACGATCCGGGTTAAAGCGCCCCGATCTACCCTCCCGTCGCCCGATCCACTCTCCCCAAACCGGATCCGGCCATCTATTACCGGATCCGCCCACCCGAGTCCGGATCCGCGCGTATTCATCCGGATCCGCCCGTTGTCCGTCTCGATCCCTTCTCCCACCACCAAAACAGCCCCTCCCGTCATCTCCACCTCCGGCTCCACCACCCGGCACCCGATCTACGCCACCCGCACCTTCCACTTCCATTGCCCGAAATCAGCCCCTAGTCTTGAGTATTTTGTGATTGTGTTGTACTATTTTCTTGATATTATTATTGGAAGATCTCATATTTGCTTGGAACTTGTTTGTGGCATTTTGTATCGATTGATTACTAACCTGCGGGTGGATCCCTTCGCCGCACGCTTCGCTTTTGGCCCTCCGAGCGGAGGAAAGCCAACTAAGAAATTTGCCCAATATTAAAATAAATTCTTGTTGTAGTTATTTGCTTGTGGCGTTGTTATTTCCATTGCTCTAATAATCCGTCGCATGAACCAATCATTGTGTTGCATATAGAGTCTAAGTGGTACACTCCATAGCCTACCCTACATCAGTTGGTATCAGAGCCCAGGTCGGGCCATTTGCATGCTCCGTAGTGGTAGGACATTTAGAAGCATGGTAGATCCACCCGTCACAAATGACCGGGCAGCGGGCTCGAATTCGAGCACCGCTACCACAGACTTTCAACGCCTTATTCTAGAGCGTTTTGACGCAATGGGTACCCAGTTCGAGAACGTGCGTCACGATATCGCCGCGGTGACTCGTCGCCTAGATCTGATAGAGCGCGCGAGAGGTACTCCCTCCCTACCCAACCATGAGGCGGGTGATCCGGGCGACTCTCCCCGTCGTGGGCAGCGGGTCAGAGATGATCCGCCACCTGCGAACCGCTACCACCGTGACGGTCCCGTGAGAGCCCCCACCCCGCCAGCATGGCGGAACCCAGAGCCACCTCGTGGCCGACCCCCACCCCCGTGGGAGGATTACCGTATGCCACGACAGCCTGGCCCTAGGAACCGCATGTCCCCGCTCGGTCGCCACGACTAGCGTCGTGACGAGTATTACCCGTCGGGTCGACGTGAGCGCGGACCCCCGCCCGCTCTACACGACTATGACCGTGACGATGATCCTGATGATTATCCAAACCCGCGGAGAGGCGACCGCGGCTTTGACATCACTCGTCGCATCATGCCCCTTCGTTCGATGGTCGCCTAGATCCGAAAGCCTTCAGCGATTGGCTCTTGGACATGGACCACTACTTCGAGTGGTACGACATGAGTGACGAGCATTGCGTCCGCTTTGCAAAGATGAAGTTGATCGGGCAAGCTAAGGTGTTCTGGATTAGTGTCGAGAGAGCTCTAAAGCGGGATGGTTACTACCCCATCGCCAGATGGGACGAGATGAAGGAGAGACTGAAGGAGAAGTACCTCCCCGCGTCATATCGAGATCAGCTATTTGAGCAGCTACAGAACTTACGACAGGGGACACTTACTGTCGCTGAGTACATGGCTCGCTTCGATGAGCTGGTCGTCAGGAGTGATATTTCAGAGGAACATATTGCCACTGCCGCCCGTTTCAAGGCGGGCCTTCGTTCCGATATTCGGAGAGAGTTGATTCCCCACCGCTTGGAGACTGTTGATCAGATATTCCAGCTCTCCCTCGAGTATGAGCAGTACCTTCGTTCGTCTAGTACGAGGCAGTTCACCTCTCGGACTGATTCCTCGACCTTTAGGAAACCCGCTCCGCCCCAGACCACCACGGCCGCACCCTCGCGCATCCCCGCGGATGCGAAGGGTAAAGTCGTAGCCACTGATGGCCAGCGATCTGGGGGCATTGTATGTTTTAGATGCTCTGGCAGGGGCCACGTGGCGGCGCAGTGCCCCACGCGGAACCTGTTACTTGAGGAAGAGGAGGAACAGGGTCTAGAGGGTGAAGAGGAGGCCCCAGAGGAGGTTAGGGCTGCAGTCGAGGAAGGTTGGGAGAGTGACGCCGAGCGATCATTAGAAGTGGGAGTGATTCGGCGCCTCCTACACACCCCACGTGTGGACGAGGACTGGCGACGCACGACCATCTTTTACACGTACTTCCCTAGTGCAGACGGTCCCTGCAAGCTAGCCATTGATGGTGGGAGTTGCGTGAATATTGTAGCCCAGAAGGCGCTTGACCGTATGCAGGTGAAGGCAGAGCCTCACCCCCATCTGTACCGTGTCGTCTGGGTTGACAAGACGGCGATTCAGGTCACCCAGCGTTGTTTAGTCCCGATCACCATTGCGTCCTTTCAGGACAAGGTCTGGTGCGATGTTATTCCCATGGACGTCGCTCACGTGTTGCTTGGCCGCCCCTGGCTTTTTGATCGTGATGTCACGTGCTTCGGTCGCTCGAACACGTGTGTCTTTTATGATAAGGGGCGGAAGATCACGTTGACGCCCACCCAGCCCCGAGATCGACCCAAGGGTGTGGTAGAGTCATCTTCGAGCACGAGCGCCTCGCGACCACTGCATATTCTGAGGCGAGGTGAGTTTCTGCGAGATAGTGCCGAGTCCGACGTTATTTATGTAGTCGCCGCTACCCAGGTTACTGAGGACGCTCCAGTCGATTTCCCACTCGCGGTGCGTCCCCTGTTAGGCGAGTTTGCGGACATTATGCCAGACGAGCTCCCCGATGAGCTGCCTCCCCCTCGGGACATTCAGCATGCCATTGATTTAGTCCCGGGAGCTTCCCTCCCGAACCTGCCTCACTACCGTATGCACCCGGATGAGCACGCTGAGCTCAAACGGCAGGTTGACGAGCTTCTTCGGAAGCAGTTCATTCGCGAAAGCATGAGTCCTTGTGCAGTCCCCGCCCTTCTTACCCCTAAGAAGGACGGTAGTTGGCGTATGTGCATCGACAGCCGCGCCATCAATAAGATCACGGTCAAGTATCGCTTCCCCATCCCACGACTCGATGACTTACTGGATACTATGTCCGGTGCCCAGATCTTCTCCAAGATCGACCTCCGCAGCGGGTACCATCAGATACGAGTTCGTGAGGGGGACGAGTGGAAGACCGCATTTAAGACCAAGGACGGTCTGTATGAGTGGCTAGTCATGCCATTCGGGCTATCCAATGCCCCGAGCACATTCATGCGAGTTATGACGCAGGTGTTGCGGCCCTACATGGGCAAGTTCCTGGTGGTGTACTTTGATGACATATTAGTCTACAGCCAGACTCAGGCCGCTCACCTCGATCATTTGAGACTTCTCTTTGGCACCCTCCGTCAAGAGAAGCTGTATGTGAACCTGAAGAAGTGCGTCTTTCTGTCCGAGTCCGTCCACTTCCTAGGCTTTATTATTTCCTCCACTGGAGTCTCCGTGGACCCTGAGAAGGTCAAATCTATTCGAGATTGGCCTGTACCTAGGAATATCCACGAGGCTCGTAGCTTTCACGGGCTTGCCACCTTCTATAGGAGGTTTGTCCAGGGGTTCAGCACGATCATGGCCCCCTTCACGAGCTATCTCAAGAAGGGAGAGTTTCAGTGGACCCCCGCAGCCACCAGAGCCTTCGAGGAGATTAAGGAGAGATTGACGACAGCTCCCGTCCTGAGGTTACCAGATTTCAGTCGCGCCTTTGAGGTCGCCTGCGACGCGTCCGGTATCGGTATAGGTGGCGTATTGAGCCAAGAGGGACACCCAGTTTCCTACTTTAGTGAGAAGCTGAATGACGCAAAGCAAAAGTACTCGAACTACGATCGAGAATTTTATGCTATTGTCCAGTCTCTGCGCTACTGGCGACACTATCTCCTTCCCCGGGAGTTCGTGTTGTATTCCGACCACCAGGCCCTCCGTTACCTCGATTCGCAACGCAAGCTGGGCCACCGGCATGCGAAGTGGGTTGAGTACCTGCAGGATTTTCATTACGTTCTCAAGCACCGCGCGGGTGTTGAGAACAAGTCGGCCGATGCGTTGAGTCGTCGTGTCTCTTTGCTTCAGACGATGACCTCCCGCGTCGACGGGCTTGAGCGCATGATCTTAGAGTATCCGACGTGCCCTGATTTTGGTGAGATTTACACCGCCATATCCCGAGATCCCCCAAACCCTGTTGAGGGATATCAGATCTTCGAGGGATATCTATACCATGGATCCCGCCTATGCATTCCCCGAACATCGTATCGTGATTTCCTGATTTGGGAGTTGCATGCGGGTGGAGCCGCCGGACATTTTGGGCGCGACAAGTCTATAGCCATTGTGGAGGACCGTCTCTACTGGCCCACGCTTAGGAAGGATGTGACTAGAGTCGTCCGCCACTGCCGTACCTGCCAGACGGCCAAGGGTACGAAGCAGAACACGGGCCTATATACTCCGTTACCGGTCCCACGTCGGCCTTGGGAGGACCTTAGCATGGACTTCGTTCTTGGACTTCCCCGCACTCTTCGGAAGCACGATTCCATCTTCGTGGTGGTTGATCGCTTTTCGAAGATGGCTCATTTCATTGCATGCCGCAAGACGGCGGACGCGACCCACGTTGCATCCATTTTCATGAGGGACGTTTTCCGATTACACGGCCTTCCCAAGACCATCGTATCGGACCGTGACGTGAGATTTATGAGCTACTTCTGGAAGACCCTGTGGCTCAAGACTGACACCACCCTTAAGTTCTCGACTGCCTACCACCCACAGACGGACGGCCAGACGGAGGTAGTAAATAGGAGTTTAGGGAACTTGTTGAGATGTCTAGTGGGAGAGCGAGTGAGTAGTTGGGACTTAGACCTGCCGGTCGCCGAGTTTGCATATAATAGCTCCGTCAATAGGACTACTGGGTTGAGTCCATTTCATATAGTGTCAGGTTACGACCCCAGGAAACCCTTGACCTTATTCCGAGCCCGTTAGAGTCTCGTCCTAGTGAGTCTGCCGAGTCATTTGCACAGCATCTGCATGAGTTGCATGAGTCGGTTCGCCGACGTATTAATATGAGCAATGAAAATTATAAAACCCACGCAGATCAGCGAAGACGAGAGCGTATTTTTAATATTGGCGAACGGGTGATGGTACGAGTCCGCCCGGAGAGACTCCCTTCGGGGTCTGCCAAGAAGCTAAGCGCCAGGCGAATGAGTCCTTTCTCAGTTATTAGTCGGATTGGGACAAACGCCTACAGGCTAGATATCCCGGCAACCATGGGGATTCATCCAGTTTTTAATATCGAGGATCTGACACCCTATTACGAGCCTCATGACTATGGGGACCCGAGCAGTGGAGGTGCGCCACCTTCTTCCCCCTTGCCTTCCTTCCCCACCGCCCCACCCACACCAGTTGGCCACCACAGCCCGCCCACTACTGACACCCTTTCCCCTGGGAGTTCGTCGCAATTGGTACCACCGCCGGCATCACCACTCGCACCGGATCCCACCATGAGAGACGAGAGCATCACGGAGATCAGATCCCACCAGATTGTTCCCACCACGGACGGGCCGCGCCTTCGCTACTTGGTTCATTGGCGGGGTCGTACAGACGCTGACGACGCTTGGATACTACCGACAGAGCTTGATCGACTTGCCCCCGCACTTCGACTCCAGTACGATCGTCTCCATTCCTCGGAGATGAATGTTTTTCAGTCGGGGGGAGTTGATGGGAATCCATCGGATCGTGCACATGATGGGGCGGGACCCACGTTCATTTATTCCCGCCGGAAGACGTGATCGGATCACCGATTAGACCCCGCGGTTGCGTCCGGCACGTCGCCGCGAATCAGAATTATATATTTATGTAATTTTTTTGGACACGTGCTTATTTTATTTAAGGGCGAACCCACCGGTCAATCATAGTCGTTGGATGGGATGCCCTCATGCTTGTTTTCTTATAAATAGGACTAGTGGCTGGTTAGGGTTATCATTGCTGAAGTTGGAGAGTTTCTTCCCTACTTCCGGTGGTCTTCCGCGGTGCCGACGCCGTGGACCCTTGGTGCCGACGCCTTGGGGTAAGTTTTCCTCTCCCTCTCCCTCACTTTCTCCTCCCCATCCAGGCCGCCAGCCCCCTCCCTGTTTCCGCCCAGTTTCAGCCGCCCGAAACCCCCCCGTCTTCCCCCCATCCAGGCCGCCAGCCTCCTCCCTGCCTCCGCCCAGGTCCGGCCGCCAGGGACCCCCCCCCCCCCCCCGTTTCCTCCCTATCCAGGCCGCCAGCCCCCCCCCACCTGTCCGCCGCCTGGATCCAGCCCCGCCCCCCTATCCGCCTCCTACCAGCCCGCCAACGCTCGTCCTCCATCCCAAATCCGTGGATCCACCGCCCGCTAAACCGCCTCTACCATTACTCCCCACGATCGGGGTTAAAGCGCCCCGATCTACCCTCCCGTCGCCCGATCCACTCTCCCCAAACCGGATCCGGCCATCTATTACCGGATCCGCCCACCCGAGTCCGGATCCGCGCGTATTCATCCGGATCCGCCCGTTGTCCGTCTCGATCCCTTCTCCCACCACCAAAACAGCCCCCTCCCGTCATCTCCACCTCCGGCTCCACCACCCGGCACCCGATCTACGCCACCCGCACCTTCCACTTCCATTGCCCGAAATCAGCCCCTAATCTTGAGTATTTTGTGATTGTGTTGTACTATTTTCTTGATATTATTATTGGAAGATCTCATATTTGCTTGGAACTTGTTTGTGGCATTTTGTATCGATTGATTACTAACCTGCAGGTGGATCCCTTCGCCGCACGCTTCGCTTTTGGCCCTCCGAGCGGAGGAAAGCCAACTAAGAAATTTGCCCAATATTAAAATAAATTCTTGTTGTAGTTATTTGCTTGTGGCGTTGTTATTTCCATTGCTCTAATAATCCGTCGCATGAACCAATCATTGTGTTGCATATAGAGTCTAAATGGTACACTCCATAGCCTGCCCTACATCACCGGTTGGCAAACCCGTAATTACATAAGACGCCTAAAATATTAAAAACACTTAAACGTTACAATGACTCTAATAATGACAACTATGACTCACTACAACGGAACTCGATGCATTGACTCGACTCAACATATATATAAAAATAATAATAATATAATAAGATAACTCGCGGAGGATCATAACATACACAAGAAATTCTGACAACAGAAATACCAGTAAAATCACAAAAAACAGCAATTTAAATTTAGATTGCATAGAAATTAAAGTGATTCTCTTTTGAAGTGCTTTAAATTATATAAAGAGTACCATTTCACTTCCATAAAAATTTCATTCCTCAAGCACATGCAGGGAAAAATAAAAATGATCTGAAATCTATGCAAGGCATAAAAAAATCACGATGCAGAATTTGGTTGCATAGAAAAGTGTTGTTTTGGGGGCATTTTAGTCTTTTTTGGGTTTGCCATAATTTCCCCTATAAACATGAGGGGTTAGGGTTCTTATTGTGAGTGGAGAATGTGGATTGTATTTTGTATTGGCCTCTCTTTTTTTTCTCCCCACCGGTGACCGTGAATAGCCTCTCCCCGTGGACGTAGGCATTTCATTCCACAATCCATATTATCTTCAAGGGAGTACAGTTACCACGACAGTGGCCGTTGCTGATGATTCTTTGGATGCTATTAAATTATAGCATATGAGATTGGCTCGTGTTGGAGAGACATCTCTCTAGGCTTTATAAAGACGAGGATTGATTAAGGGAGGAAGAAGCGGAAAATTGGATTTTTGTTAACATTGTGTGCTTAGCGACAAGACACGAGTATCTTTTGACACTGTCGTCCACGGTACAAAGGGAATTTTTGGATTATGTTCGCACAAATGTTTGGGGCCGGACGAAGATGACATCTTTCAACGGGCAATGATGCTTTGTCTCCTTATGATTATTCCAGATATGTTTGGGTGTCCATCATGAAGCATAAGAGCCAAATTCTGGAGATATTTGTGAGTTGGAAGAAGTGAATTGAGACTCAAACTGACAAAAGATTCGATGTATTAGATCAGATAATGGAGGCGAATACACATCGAATGCATTCTTGCAAGAGTGCCAGAGATCAGGTATAGAACATCACTTCATTGTTAGGGAGACACCGCAGCATAATAGGGTGGCAGAGCGTATAAACCGGATTTGGTGGAGAAGGTTCGATGTATGTTGTCTAATGCTGAGTCAGACAGAATTTTCTGAGCTGAGGCCCTTGACTATGCTTGTCATTTGGTAAACCGTCCGCTTGATGCAGCTATTAGAAAGAAGACACCAAAAGAAATGTGATCGGGGGATCCTGCTAGAGATTATGTAGACATGAGAGTGTTTGGATGTCCAGCTTATTATCACGTGAAGAATGATAAACTGGAACCACGTGAAAAGAGGGCGATCTTCATTGGCTTCAGGCATGCAGTCAAGGGTTACAAATTGTATGATCAGGCAGAGAAGAAGATTGTCATTAGCAGAAATGTTACTTTTGACAAGACGAGTTTGCTGAAGACTCGAGACTCAGAACATGTTAAGAGTTCGAAACCGATCACTACTGCTGTTCAGAAGGAGTTTGATGTAATTTCATTTGTTCTACCAGTTTTCCGCATTCCTGATGAGGTATATGATGAGACTGTTGATGAGGTACCCAATGCTGATGATCAGGAGGTGGAGGAAGTTGAGGCAGATAGTCGTGTTCAGGATTCTATTGTCAGGAGCCAGACCAAGAGGCAGAATGTCCTAAAGCCATCTTGGTTAAAGGACCACATTGCATTTGCACTTTCAGCATCTGAGGCTGAAGTCCCTTGTCACTTCAAGGAGAATCAAACAGACAGGCTTACAAAAGTGCTTTCTGTGCAGAAGTTAACATATTGCAAAGAATTGGCGAACGTTCAAGCTCAGAAGCGAGTGCCTTGAGAGTCATTTTTGAAGAACTACGTGTGACTTCATCTCATGGTGGGGGACGTAGGCAACCATCTTGGGGCAACCGATTTGATGTTGATGATTGTTTTGTCATATCATATTTGTTTTGTTTCAAATAAGAGATGATGCGGAAATTGTTGTTTGTCTTTTTTTGGGTTTGCCAAAATTTCCCTTATAAATATGAGAGGTTAGGGTTCTTATTGTGTGGAGTGTGTGGAGTTGTATTTTGTATTGACCTCTTTTTTCTCCCCACCGGTGACAGTGAATAGCCCCTCCCCGTGAACGTAGGCGTTTCTCGCCGAACCACCTAAATAACATCGTGTTCTTTTATTTGTGGGTGTGTGATTTTGATTTTTCCACATCGATCGTACAACAAAAAGAGCATATGCAATGCATATAGCTGTTGAAAACAGGCCAAATCATGGCTTAAAACTTTACATCTGCAATCTTTTTCTGGAAGCAAAAGTTGAGAGTTCTAAATATTCATGTCCTGAATAACATAATGTGCAGTAGATGCTAGTAACAATGCCATCAAATATAAGAAAGGAGCTGAAATAGAAATATTTTTGGGAAACATTAAGAGATACAAGAAAACACATCAAAATGCAAAAAAATGCTGCAAAAAAACTGAAACGTGGAAAAGAAAAAGAGAACTTGCCTTATGCCACGGATGAGCTTTTATCTGAGGAAACCGAAATTCAGTGTAATTTGGATTCATGCATCGAATCTCTTCACGAGTAGGTGTGCCAAGAACCTAAGAAAAATTCATTAATCAGTCTGCAAGTCATAACCAATATAATTAAACATGTATGCATTAATTCAGCTACATACTTTGATTATCTCAACCAGTTGATCTACAGCACTTTCACCTGGAAAGAGTGGCTAAAGAAAACACCAAAAGAAAATTTAGGTAAAGAAGTGGGGAGGAAGAGTAATCAAATAATTCAGACCATTCAAATAATGTAAAATTACTCTGATGTTTTTCAAAATTCTACAGTTTTTAATTAAAGAGTATACCTGACCAAGTAATAACTCAGCAAGAACACATCCTGCTGACCATATGTCAATTGATGAAGTATATTCTACTGCACCAAATATGAGCTCAGGAGCTCTGTAATACCGAGAGCAGATGTAAGATATGTTAGCTTCTCCTTTTACCTGAAAAAGTAATCAAAGCATTAGATTGGGATAAGAGTCATAAGACTAAAGCTGCTGATGATAATGAAAAAACAAGATTATTCTAATAAAAGCAATTCCATAAGTAAATAAAGTTCAATTTCGAACAAAAAGAAGTCAAAACCAAATATCAACAGTCAGGCAAAAATAGAAAAATGTACAGGAGAAATTGCATTCTGGAGTAGCAACCATTACACAGTAAATTATATCATTTAAACTTTAAAAGTCATAATAGTGGTCGTTATTATACCTGTCTAATATAAAACCGGGGGGAGGGGGGTGGGGGTGGGGGCTAGTGGTATCAAATACACGATTTCTTATATCACACGGTATCAAATACACGATTACAGAGTGGCTATCATTTGCGTCTTCTTCCATGATATCGTTTGTGTTAGAGATATTAATATTCTAGTGTTATTATGTTTAGTCCCACACCGCCTATCGGTGTTGTGAGTCATGTTGTAGTTCCTATATAAAGCCCCTTTGTGGAAGAATAATATTGCACTTCTTATTTTCCTATTTCTTTCTACATGGTATCAGAGCAAATAATCTGAGACCTAAACAAAATTTTTCCGCGCTTCTGTTTTTTTTCTCCCCCGCTCCCGTCACGACCTAAAGCCCGCACCCGGCCCGTGCTTCCTCCACGCTCCCTGCTAGGGCTCACGCCCTCCGCTCCTGTCGACGGAGTCGACTGCTAATCCCGTCGACAGGAGCGACCCCGATTCCACTGCTCCCGCAGATTCTGCCGCTCGCCGACGCCGCTGCTCGGCTTCCTGTGCGCCATCGACGACGCCGCCGCTGCTCCTTGACGACGATCCCGAAGGCTTCGACGGCTCTCCTCTGCATCGTCGCCGCCCTGGGCTGCTTCCTCTGCAACAACGATGGCTCCTCTTGCTTCCTCTGCAACATCGACGGCTCCTCTGCCTCATCTGCGACATCAACGACATTCCCGTCGGCTCTCTGCTTCCTCTGCGACATCAATGGCCCCGACGGCTTCTCCGATTTCTTCTTCTCCGATTTCTTCTTCTCCGATTTCTTCTTCTCCGATTTCTTCTTCTCCGGCTACCCCTTCTCCAGCCTGCGGCTCTGCCGCTGCTTCTTCTCCGACCTCCTGCAGCTGCAGCTGCTACTCCAGCTGCCAGGCGCTGCTTCCTCTCCGTGCCGCTGCGGCTCTGCCGCTGCTCTCCTTCACCGGCGGCTACTTCTCTCTCCGTCTGCCGCTGCTTCTCCGGCCAGCTGCTGTTGCAGCCGCTTCTTCTCCGTCTGTCGCTGCTTATCCGGCCCGCTGCTGCGTCTTCTCCGTCTGCGGCTGCTGCTCATCTTCTCCGGCCCCTTAGATATTTGATGTTGTTTTTTTTATTTACAAGTTGTTGTTTGGTTGTTGTATTGCGTCTCTATGATTTCCGCCTTCTTGCACGTGATCTACGTGAGGGGGAGTGTACGTCACGGCCTCTAGGCGTAGTCTATACCTTCATGCACGTATTCCACGTGAGGGGAAGTGTTTGTGATATCGGCGACTCGGATGCTTCTTTTCCGACTCCTGCCTTAGTCACACCCGGCCCCTAGGTATAACCTATGTCTTCTTGCACATGATCCACGTGAGGGGGAGTGTTTGTGATCATGGCGACTCGGATACTTCTTTCCCGACTCCTGCCTTAGTCACACATGGCCCCTAGGTTGATTTCATATGTTGTTTGTGTCTCCTCGTCGTTTTCTCTGGATTTGGTAGGGTTGGTTTGGTCTTGCGTGGTTGACCTTGTTTCCGCTCCGAGTGTATCCAGCGTTGTCATGGTCGGTTTGCGGACCAATGTCGTGTGGCTCTTGCCCGGTTGAAGTATCCCCGGTGACACGCGGTTGGGCCTCGGTGGCTGTTGCTTTGTCCCACACTGTCTTCCTTCTTTTACCCTCTATTTTATGTTGTGTCCAAGCTGTAGGCTTCCCCTTCAGCTTGAGGGGGAGTGTTAGAGATATTAATATTCTAGTGTTATTATGTTTAGTCTCACACCGCCTATCGGTGTTGTGAGTCATGTTGTAGTTCCTATATAAAGCCCCTTTGTGGAAGAATAATATTGCACTTCTTATTTTCCTATTTCTTTCTACAGTTTGCATCTTCTTCCATGATATTGTTTGCATCTTTTTCCATGATATTGTTTGCATCTTTTTCCATGATAACGTTTGCATCTTCTTCCATGATATCATTTGCGTCTTCTTCCATGATATCGTTTGCGACTTCTTCCATGATATCGTTTGCGACTTCTTCCTCAGTGATTATTCACATCATTCTCAGTAATTTGGCGCATTCGTCTTCTTTACTGTTTCGCACCGAAAGCCGAGATTTGAGATCTTCATTTGTTTCTTTTTTCTCACCTTGTCAAAAATTAAGAAGCATATTACTTTTGTTGTCTTCCTGCAACCTCTCGTCGACATCTTCCTTCAAACTCGCTGCCTTCTCTCGTTGACATGCTTACGTCATTAAAAATCGAGATCTTCCTCCACTCTTACTCTCTATTGACATCCGGTGCATTGTCAAGTTCCATGCAATCACTAGGAAGCTCATTGCATGTGTTCCTACCAAAGAAGAGAAAACCACTACTGCAAAAGTCGGGGCTACCACTTTTTCCATTTGTGTGCTCTCTTATACAACTTTTCGGTAATATCTTTCATATGGCATGGTTGTTGCTCTTAAATAAATGTTCTACAGCTACCGCACTTTCCCTTTGTGCGCTCTCACAGATAACTCCAAATTTTTGATAATATCTCCATATGACTTTGCATAAATAATTATTATGAAGTGCTCATTTTCAATGAAATGATACAAGCTTGGAGATTTGACAAGGCTAAGGAGTACCTCCGTCAGTATTTCCATGAATTTGTATTTATTCATGGAATCTTAAAAAAAAATTGTTATACTCTCCAATAAAATGTGGTAGCTCAGCGAAAGAAACAATATTTTTCTGAGATTGTTGTCCAATATGACTTTTTTGTCCAATATGAATCTCATGGTTTCTGGACTTTTTTGTATGAATCTCATGGTTTCTCATTAACAGAATGCTGTCTTATTTTCTAGGTAACAAATCTCCACACATTCCATTTCATATACAAATCATGAATTCATTCGTACAACAGTCTATAGAATAGTTTTGTGTGTTGTCCAATATGACTTCCACAGTTTATCCAAAATTTTGGAAGGCATTTACTATAGTTGATGCACTTCTTTTCACCCAAAATCATACAAGAAATCTTTCTCTGGATTATCTGCCCCCGAGAACACTCTCAACCCTCATCGGAACATCCTCATCAACTCAGAGTGTTGTTATAGGCCCACCAGCTTCCATTTGGTCCATCCTTAAACCACACATCGTGCCAGAGATCCGGCTCAATACCATTTGTAACAATCCAATTCACAATATTATAAATAATGTCCGTTATGATTTAGTTCATACCATACTAAGTTGAACCGCATGATTTTATCATTGTCTATAGGTGCCCTTTCAGGAGGTCACCAATCTCAAGATTACTCTCACCATAACACACTTAAATGTGGATAATATCTCTGGGATTGTGGGTTGAGTTGTTACACATGCACTTTACCGAATCTCAGAACATGTTTCAACTCACAAATTTGCTTCGTTCTTTTCATTCATTATTTGACCTCTCATTATTTTATTATTGTTCTCACCAATGAACAAGAAACATTATTTCACCCATGCTGAGAAGTTCCTATGGACAAAGAAATGTTAGTGATACAACAAAATTGTACTGAAACTCTAATTTCTCTACCACCAAGGGCACAACAAGTGTGTAGGGGATATCTATTGTAAAGCATAACCCTAATGATTGCATTGCAATATTTAAGACTTGCCTTCTTGCCAAAGGATACACCAGCTCTCTTGCAGAAAATAAATCCTGATGGTTATATCAACTTAACATCAATAGCACCTTCGTTAATGAAAAATTATAGGAGACTTTATATATGACCAAAGTGTTTGATTTTGGGTGCCATGGGAGATCTGGACAAGTTATCTCAAAATGTGGTCTTAAGCAATGCCTTAAATCTTGTTTGAAAACTTCAATTACGCAATCATATCTTATGGCTTTTCTAAAGTAAAGAAAATCACGCTCACTTCATGAAGAGATGCATTATTAGTGTTATTATTCTCTTAGAGTATGTAGATAAATTATCATCAATGAAAATGATAAAGGTGGAATTACAGCCATTAAAAAATCTTTGACACAAGATTTTTAGATTATAGATATTTTGGTCTATCGAAATTTATCTTTATGATTGAAGTTGTCAGGAAAAATGGAAAATATATTTTCCATTGAGAGAATTTTTTTTATCTCCTCTAAGTGACAGAAAATCTAAGATACTTCTAGAACTATGGGCAGTGAACACTCCTATGGATTTTAGTACCAAAACAAGAAAATTCAACGTTATTCACTTATTCATCCTTTTGATGAGCAAGGTCGAAATCAATGTTTGTGGGTAAGCTTATTTACCTAAATTGTATAAGGCCAAATATATACATATATATATAGTTGCCGCGATTGGTCAATATATTTACTCTCCTACTATGAACATTAACAAGCAATTATGTGCATGATTCACTTACAGGCAAAGGATCTATGATCCATGATTCTTCAGCACTGAATAGCCGTTATTTTTGATGATTGGGATGATTCCAAGATGGCAATTCATCTACTAATAGCTACTGTATATTCATTGAAGAAATTTGAAAGCCTGGAAAAGTTTAAAAAAGATCTAGTGTTGAAGATAAATATCATACAATAGCAGGCATAAACTGAGATGATGTGGCTTAATACGCCACACAACAATTTAGGCAACACCAATAGAATTTCTATTCATCTTTGTTGTGACAGGTATTTTAAATGTCGGATGACATGTCCGACATGTCGGCCGACATGTCCGACATGTCGGCCGACAAGTCATGTTTGAACCAAAAATGACTTGCATAATACAAATATAAAGGTTATGACATTTTTCATTATGTCGGCCGTCGACGACAACATTTCTAAATGTTGCTCGTTCGGCTTACATATATAAAAAAACGAGGCAAACCTAATTCCGCGCTACTCTTCATGTTCGACACAGCAACCGCTGATTCGTGTGCTTCTCCCCCTTACGCCCCGACGGTGGAATTTCTCCGCAACCTGTCGTTGATTCTTGAGAGCACTCCTGATCGCTCGGTGATCACTCCAAGCTGAAAACCGCTAATCGCTCAATCACCTTCTTTTTTCTATTTGCTCAAGCTACGTGAACCTCCAGCGAATGAAGGTCGTTTCTGATTTTCTTGCATCTCGTCGGAATGCTATCACAACCGAATCAGACACCCGCGAAGGCGAAGAATGACCGTTTTTGATCTCCCTGCACCTCGCCGGAATGCTATCAAAACTGAATCAGGCACCGTCAATGGCGATGATGGCTTCTATTCCTTTCTATCATCCCCCGTACTGCATCAACAAAACCCTAGAAAAGAAGCTTTCAATGAGGTTAATGATTTCTCCCCTATGCCTATATATCGCAATATTCTGTTGTAGAGGACTATCAATAGCCTCTCTTCTCTGTCGGATATTTTCCAAATAATAGAATCATAGCGGATTGTAGTCCAATATTATTATTTGTGTGGAGGAATCAATTGATCTTCCCCTTCTTTTAATACAGATGATCGTAGCGGATTGTAGTCCAATATTATTATTTACGTGGAGGAATCAATTGATCTTCCCCTTCTATCATCCCACGCACTTGAATTCGCAGCAACAAAACCCTAGAAAAGAAGTTTTCAAGGAGATTTCTCCTCTATGCCTATATCTCGCAATATTCTGTTGTAGAGGACTATCAATAGCCTCTCTTCTCTGTCGAATATTTTCCAAGTAATATAATCGTAGCGGATTGTAGTCCAATATGTGGAGGAATCAATTGATCTTCCCCTTCTTACTTTTAATACAGATGAAGCGTGAGATTGTGATCGAGGAGTTGAAAAGTAAAATATAGTGATCACTAAAGGGATCGTAGTCAAATTAAAATGTATAATTATTTCCAATCAGATAAAGAAATAATGTGATTTTCAATTGATTTTCTCCTTCTTTTTTGGATTAATCATTCAATAAATGATTAATTTATTGTAATCAATATTCAGGGGATTTTTTTTAGAAGGATATCCCTCGATGGCTGGAATGAATAAGAAAGGGTTTAGCAGGGGGAAATGCTCCATCCCCTGGATACTCCATTTCAATTTATTTTAACTACATAGAAAATGTGTCGATTGAGTAGAAAAAAATAATGTAGCTCATAGATCTGAGTTAATATGTCATAACTTGATATTTTTTAGGAATCCGATATTTTAAAATGTCCCCGACATCCGACGTCTAAGAACCTAATCTGACATGTCTCCATCATCTAACATTTAAACCTTGGTTGTGACACTAGTGTTATGCATATTGTACAAGTTTCTACCGTTCAAGTGAGGTCAAAGTATACAAAAGTTGATTGTCATCTCATTCAAAATCATGTAACTCTGAAGATTATCACTCTTCACCATGTTTCAAATACTTCTCAAGTTGCAAATTATTTTAATGAAATAGTACATGGCATTTTTTCAAAATTATTTTAGCAAACTAACACATGGATGATTCTTATGCTCGATAGGGGATGTTAGTTTTATAGATACTCTTATACATGTAGAGCCTAAAACTAAACAAAACATTTCATGACATTCTCACATTTTGGCTAATACAAGAACATCACAAACCTAATCATTTTGGGAAGTTTAAATTATTTGTAACTACTTTGAATATGTTTCCAGTTTCCTGCTTAAACAAACTAGAACAATCCATTTGGATTGGTTTCAATCCAAATTGAAAACTTTAAGCTAAATCCAAAAGGACGGTTCAAGTTTGTTTAAGCAGGAAACTGGAAACTATGCCCACCTTCACTTTTTTGAGAATTTGGTGTTCAACGACACTGACCATTTCATCATTATATTGAGAACTCGGTTAGAAAATCTCACATGCCTCGACAAGCTCCCGGCCACCATCATCAGCCATCAACTGACACATGCACCCCTCTGTCTCCTATGAGCACACCATTAATTACATGGGATTCATCATATACTCCACCGGAGACATTCACCTGGCCCACCATCACCGTATTGAGAATTCGATGTTCAACAACACTAACCCCTTTGGTTGGATCATCTGTGCCAAATAGAAGGAATAGTTTTTCAATTTACAATCCAACACCCCAACCAAAAGGTTCCCGTGGAAACTATCTACATGGAGAACACGGTGCTCCACTGGGTGTGTTGGACATGCCAAAATATCTCTGATCTTTCCTTACCCACACTGAAGAAAGAACTCTGCCACTATAACACACGTCAAGTGGGAAATGTATACCGGCACTTCATCTTTGTTCGCCAGTCCAATATCATTGCGGTCTACATCATTGAGTTCATCGAAGTCGTCATGTACGTAACCAGGCTCTCTCAGATCATTACCAAGGGTACTTCCTAACAAGTCTGCAGCCCAAGCTCTGTGGACGCCTTCGTATCCACGACCCAATGTACTCTCTATCCCATTATTGAGCAAGCTCAATGCCCCAACGATTGTGCGGCCCAGCCGCCCTCCTCAACCATGCCAAACCATCAGATGCTATCGTCGTCGAAACTTCAACTAGCACTTCATCGACTAGATCTTCTACCTCCGCCTAGAAATATATTGACACTGCTGCCTCTACAGGTTCCTCCACTGATGACGGCATCGCCAACACCTCGGTGCTTACCCCATGAATAGTACTCGGAGCTCCGTCTGCATGCCCTCTCTTTTCGCTGCAACAATACGTACTCATCAGCACACAAGTGTGATCTCAAGGAACTGCGCTTGTTGATCGGTGCCAAATATGTATTTCTTTATTTCCAATGAGATAGACTGATGATTGATAATATCACCTCACTAAAATTGCATATCATATACTTAATTTCTATTATACTAATTTGAAGAACACACACACACACACTTTCTCTCTCTTTTAAACAATATCTCCACTGTTCCATTTTTTTCATTCCACTCAATAAATGTTTCGCCAATTAAAACATATGTAAAAAAACATCCAACTAGGCACATCTTCTAACAACATTCATTACTGAATCATATTGAAATATAAAGAACAAAGAACAATCCAAATAAACACATGTAGAAATATAGCCATCATATAAAAAACTTGTATTAAAAGAGTGCAAGGGAGAAACACGTAATTATAAAAACAAACATACCAAGACTTTAGCACTTCCAAAATCACAAAGCTTAACTTGGTGAGTAAGAGGATCAACCTACAAAAAGCTCAAATTGGTTCAGAAGTTGTAAAATACTAAGCAAAAGAAAGTTAAAAATTAACTATTATACTGCCTTGCAAGCATACCAACAGATTTTGAGGTTTGATATCTCGGTGACAAACTCCTGGAACGGTATGAATATATGCCAACCCCCTAAATATCTTCATAATAAAGAGAATTAGCCAGCTAAGTTCAAGTAACAAAGGATAACTGAAAGCCCTGTTAATGTAACAATGGTGAGAAACACCATGTACCTGGTACATATAAAGCTTCACATAGATAAGTGGCATTCGTTGGTTTGCATTGCTATAGTGCTTCAGAACGCGGTAAAGAGATTCGGGGACATACTCCATAACAAGATTAAGAAACAGTTCATCTCTGTTTGTGGTGGAGAAGAAGCAATGCTTCAGAGAAATCACATTTGGATGATCCATCGATCGCATCAACTGCAGTTCACGGTTTTTGTATCTTCTATCCTGCAAGACCTTCTTTATAGCAACGGTCTCCCCGGTCTCCAAACATTTGGCCTGTAAATGGAGCGCAATTCATTGAAAACCTATAAACATAAGAAATCCATAAATAACTATCTAAAAGAATAATACCTGAAACACAATTCCAAATGATCCAGTTCCAACAACACGTTCTGCCATGTAACTAACGGTCTGCCAAACGCAACATATCCAATTATGAGACAATTGTACCCATCTTCTAGCCTAATTTGACTTCAACTGGGTCACTAAACTTTTCTTTACCTGTTTCGCTTCACCATTCTTCCCTCCAATTGTGGTCGAGATGATATGCCCAGTGACTGGGCCATTCCCTTCCACCACAGAGGCTTCCTGAAATTATGACCAATACAAAGAGGTTTAAGCTAATTGCTAACAGATCCGAAATATGGAAAGTGGCGACAATGATCTCGGCAACAGCAACGAGGAAGACAGATCACCCCCAAAAACTTCAAAAGAAATGAGAGGTAGAAAGAATCAGACGACAAGTAGAACTTCAGCAAGCCAGATCTGGGTAAACACATGCAGTTGAAGATCAAAGAAGAAGCACTGTAAGCAAGTAAAGTAAAAAACGGGCAGAGCAAGCAAACCCTAGAGAAAAAGAAGGAAGGCAAATAACATGCAACACAAACCCGGCCATAATATGATGAGCAGCAGAATCCCAGACCTATTTTCACCAAACTAGAAACCAATCTACGAATTCATTCACTGATTTGAGAGAAAAAATCCAGGATACTTAAGTGGATTTGTTTATTTTATATGTATGTGTATATATACATATTTATAGAATATGTAGCATCCAACAAAACCCCAAAACAGGAAGTTATGCAGATATCTAACTACATAGACGCCCAAAACAAAATAGACGCGATCTAAAATAGTTAGAAGATCGAGTAGCTTCAAAGTCTCCCAAATACACCCGCCGATCTGGTCAACGAACAGGAAGGCTCAAAACCAATTCATCCCCAAAATTAGAGAATCGCACTCACGGAAGCCAGAACTTGATCAGCAAACCAAAGAATCAACCCAGCAGCAGAGAATCAAAGTAGAAGATGAGAAGTGAAGCAAGCTCGGAAAATCGGCCTCACAGTCGCCGGGATCTGGCAGGGAAAGAGGGTGAGATGCGGCAGGCTTGTACCTTCTCTTCCGACATCTCCAGCCGGCGATCGTCGCCCTTTAGCGCCACATCATGCTCCTGAGGACGATGAGACGGCAACGACGCCATGTGAAGAAGCTCCGCCGCCGGCTCTCTCTCTCCCTATGTCTTGCTCTATCCCTCTCCCTCTCCACCCCTCTCCCTCTCCGTCTTCTTCCCGGATTTCTTCTTCCTCTCCTATCCGTCGTTCCAAAAATACACCCACTTCGAGAAGCGAAATTTTTAGAGGGAGAGAGATGTATTAAACCAAAAAATGGACCACCAGAGCGGGTCCCACAGCTCTGCTTTGATATAGACTGCCTACGCAGCTGTCCACGTCAGCGGTCGGTATTTGGTCATTGTATTGCGTCCCTGGAAGATGCCCGGTTCAAAAACAAAGGGACGGGGCTTCTGAGTTTCCCAGCTCCTTTATTGTACTCTCGTAACTCGTAAGTTAAATTTTCTAGTCCAAAATTTTCAGTGTCACCAGTTTCCCGGTTTGCCACCGAGGAAGTCAACAGAAAACCCTCAATCATTGCATTAATTACAGTTTGGCCACCTGAGCTGACATGCCCAAAATGACCCTGCTGGCTGGTTCCTTTTTTAAATAAAAAATTAAAATTTTCAGTTTTAAAAAAAAAACCTTTTTTGTCCTAATTTGAAATAATGCAGCAAATAATTTTAGGCGATTGTTAAATTTTCTAGTCCAAAATTTTCGAAATACGCCTTGTACATGCAATTTCAGGAAAAATGTTCAACACGAAAGTTGTAGATATCGACGAGATCTACAATTTTCGTGTTGAACACTTTTCCTGAAATTGTTTGTACAAGGCGTATTTCGAAAAGCCGCAAAACCTGAGCATATTTTCAAAGTACGTGTTGTACATGCATTTTTAGGAAAAGTGATCAACATGAAAATTGTAGATCTAGTCGATATATACAACTTTCGTGTTGAACACTTTTCCTCATATTACATGTACAAGACTTATTTCGAAAAGACGTGAAAAATTGAGAAATTTTGAGATGCGATTAGGAAAATAACGGGTTAACAATCGCCTAATTTTATTGCTTTGAAAATAACAGTTTTACAAAGCAATAGTCGCAGCCCACTGATTATTTACGGAGCATAAATAAATTTTTTTAAAAAAAATTACAATAATATGTAATCATCAAAAAAAGAAGAGCAATGTTATATGCAGGCCGCTTTTGGCTTTATGCAGGCCACAGATATATGCAGGCCAAATAATTATTCATGCAGGCCAAATTTCACATATGCAGGCCAAATTCAAAAATCAATCTCATTTCTTTTATAATCAATCAAATCAAATAGAATAATTTTATCATACAACTAAGCACATCAAATCACCTATAACAACTCAAATCAAAACTTGGCGTTAAGGAGGCGCTGCTGCTGTTAGAGAAGGCCGGCAGGTGCGGCTGCGTGCGGCTGCGTGCCATTAGAGAAGGTCGGCAGGTGCAGGCCCAAGCACTGAAGGATGGGCTGATCACCCGCTTGGCGCTCGCCTCCACCTGCGTCCACTTGTATGCAGTTTGTCGCGAAATTGATCTTGCGCGCCAGCTGTTTGACGAAATGCCGGAGAGAAGCTCGGTCAGCTGGAATGCAATGCTTGCCGGCTACTGCGTCAATGGGTTCGCCAAGGAGGCGCTGCTGCTGTTCAAGGAGATGGTTCGTAGCGAGACGAGAATGACGAAGAGGACCTCCTTCATGCTGCTCTTCGCTTGCTCGCAGATTGGCGATCTCGCTCTGGGGTCCACCATTCATTCTCTTGTGTTAAAAACTATTCTGAATCCCCTCGGCTTGTAACACCCCAGTTTTTGCAAGAGGTTCAGTCTGCAGTTCTGAAAATTTTTGGGTTCTGGCAGGAGGCACACGGCCTGCGACACGGGCGTGTCGCAGGGCGTGTCGAGGCCGTGTCGACACTCGGTCCAAGTGTCGACACTTTCGCTCGACAGAGTGTCGAGAGTGAGGCACACGGCCTGCGACACGGGCGTGTCGCAGGGCGTGTCGAGGCCGTGTCGACACTCGGCCCAAGTGTCGACACTTTGTGCTCGACAGAGTGTCGAGAGTGGGGCACACGGCCTGCGACACGGGCATGTCGCAGGGCGTGTCGAGGCCGTGTCGACACTCGGCCCAAGTGTCGACACTTTTGCTCGACAGTGTGTCGAGACTGGGGCACACAGCCTGCGACACGGGCGTGTCACAGGGCGTGTCCCGTTTGGTCGACGATCTTCGCTCGACGCTTTTCCGCGGTGTCGACACAAAGCCTGTCGACGGGTGTCGAGACTTGGCACACGGCTTGGGACACGGGCGTGTCCCAGGCCGTGTCACCTCTCGGGTTGGTGTTGGGGCCGTGTCGTTGGAGACACACGGCAGGCCACACGGCCGTGTCGCTGGGGACACGGGCGTGTCGGATTGAACACGGGCGTGTCGAATGCCCGTGTCTGATTCCAGTCGCGTCGATTTGAGACGGCGAATGAGACACACGGCCCTGGACACGGGCGTGTGCCAGGCCGTGTTTGGCCCAGGTCTTTTATTTTCCAGGCGAATCTCGGCCAGTCTTTTTCTGGTTTTGGGATCTAACGGTTCAGGGCATCTCCTGGGAAGTTAAGTCCGATTTTATGGTTGCAGATCCTCATTCTTTTTCAAGTCCTCTCTTTCTTAGTTCTTGAGAGAAACTAGAGCAAGGAGGAAGAAGAAGAACTCTTGGGCTGTAGGAAGGGTTTCGGAGCTCCAAATCGCGAGCCGAGTCCGGATCCGTGAAGCTTGGAGTGTTGCGAAGTTTTCCATCCGGCTAGTTTGCCATGGCAAGGAAGAGGAGTCGGAAGGTAACGACATCTCTCCTCCCGGTCTTTAGGATGCACGTTTTTAGCATCGTTTCCTTCTAGATTTTGGGCACCAAACTCTCAAATGAGAGGGGTTTTGGTTTGCCAAGTTTCAAGAGGAACTTCCGGGTTGATTGAGTCCGTCTCCGGCATATTTTGCATTAGAGATCCGCTTCGCTAGTGGATTAGGCATGGTGGGTGAAGCCGTGGTCGCGATCGTTAGTCCGGCCCGGTGATGTTGCATACGAACTTAGGGATTCGTAGAGATTTCCGTTGCGGCAAGATGTCGTTTGTGTTGTGGTGGTGATTGTCCCGCTTGCTTGCAAAGGTACGTGTAGTCGAACCCGGACAAGGTTAGCTCCTCGTGGCGGTAGATGGTTTTCTTGAGGGACAAGGTTAGCTCCGTATGAGAATGGAGATGGTTTCCTTGGTGGATAAGGTTAGCTCCGCACGAGTTGGAGATGTTTTCCTTGGTGCGCGGGAACGCTGCGGTACAATGAGGGATTTAGATGTTTCAGTCTTGGTTTGTGTTGTGCCAAGGCGTGGCTATGTCTCCGTGGTCGGCTGGCTATCCCGTGACATGTGCGTCATGTGTGGAGAGTGTCCCGGCGAGACTAGTCCCCTTCTGTGAGACTGACGAGAATGCCAAGCTTGGGGCAAGCCCGGGCAAAGAGGCCACGAGCGGGTGGGGTCCAGTAAGGCTTCTTAGAATCAGTCGGTCGGTGTTTGTTGGAATCCTGACATGAGACGTCAGAGCTTGCAGGCAAGCCCGGGGCTAAGCCCATGAGCGGGTGGGGCCTTGGCAAGAATTCCTTGTGGCGGCCTGTGCGCCGTTTAAGGGAAAGGTGACTCCCTTAGTGTTTGCGGCTTTATGCCAATTGGGGAAATGTGAGTACCCAAATGATGTGATGTTGTGGTAGATGCATACGCTGTAGGGTACCTTGGGTGAAGCCCGGGTGTTGCATTCATGTTGCATAGTAGGCCCTTTCTTTATATGCTCAACCAGTAGATAACATGTTTGTTGATTGAGACATCCAAGCCTGTTTTAATGCTTTTCTATTTATAGAAATTTATATTGCATATGAAGTGCTGACTTGCAGGTTGGAGGGTTCCCCGGGGTCCGTTAGGGGCGGCCGGGAGGAGATGTGTTGTTACACAGTTTGAGATCAGCCTTTGCTGACCCACGTTACTAATAATTTTTACAGGGCAAGGATCGCACGCAGGAGCTAGCACGCCGGCCAAAAAGG
This sequence comes from Platanthera guangdongensis, assembly GCA_039583875.1. NCBI lineage: Eukaryota > Viridiplantae > Streptophyta > Magnoliopsida > Asparagales > Orchidaceae > Platanthera > Platanthera guangdongensis. The sequence continues at coordinate 196,425,428 of CM077148.1, forward strand.
CCTAAGCCCATGAAGTGTTTTCTCTTTTGTAGCACTACTTTTTGATGATGTATGTTTGAGACTATTTTGTCCGGCTTGCATGCCGAGGTAGACTAGGAGTGCTGAGCACATTCATGTTTGATTGTACTTTTTACTTTTGGACTTTGTGGTAGGCCTTAAGGCCTTAGTTGTAACCCTTTTGGGTTAGTGGATAACTTCTAGTTGTGCTTGGTTTTCCGCTGTGTTGTGCAAGTGTTTTGAGTTTGGGTAGCTATATCAACTTTTAATACTAAAGCTGTGGCGTTCGTATGTTGTGGGGCCCCGGCCGGACCCATATTATACGTCCATTACAGGGGAGGTGTTACAATTTGGTATCAAAGCGAGGTTGAGTTTCAAGGTTAGTGCGTAGAGAAGTTATCCACATAAGAGTAACGCGGGACCGTGAGTGTCCGTATGTTTTAGTCTTGAGATTGGAGACTAATCCCTTATTTCTTGTCTTCCTGAAGAGTGCAAGCAACGAGGCGGGCACTTCAAGAGCAAGGGATGATCTCTCGGCGAGCAGTGCTACTGCTCCAGGCCTTTTGGGCACGGGTGTAAACCCGGCCGACTTCTGCCGTATGCTTGCAGAAGCGATGGTGGCAGCCCAAGCGGCGGCTGCAGCTCAGGTGGCAACCCCTGCCACACCAGATACGGCAACGGCCGTGCCAAGAGGAGAAGTCAGGCGAGTAGAGCCTTTGGCGGAGAGGGTAGTTGTCGGACATGGAGATCGGCACATGAAGTACTTCCTGAGTTTCCATCCCCCGTCTTTCAAGGGTGCTGGAACGCCAACGGATGCGGAGGACTGGTGGGTTCGTACTCAAGAACTGTTAAGGGCGGCAGAGACGCCAGAGGAAAAGAAAGCTGAGTATGCGGCTTTCATGTTGGAAGGGGATGCCAAGTTATGGTGGGTGGCCCATAGCGGCCGCCAGTTCCCGGGACGCACCCCGTCAGTGGAAGAGTTTGGGGACGCTTTTCTTAAGAGGTATATTCTAGTTTCAACACGGTTGGCCCTGCAGAGGCAGTTTCTGCATCTAATGCAGCGAGACAAGACAGTGGATGAGTACGTACAAGAGTTCACCCGTTTGGGTCGCTATGCGGGAACGACAATGGCGGATGATGTAGAGAGGGATAACCTCTTCTATCAAGGGTTGAGGGAAAATCTGAGACAACCCCTCATCTCCATGAAGAGGGCGGGATTTAATGATCTAGTTGAAGCCGTCAGGAGTTTGGAGAATGATCTGGAGCGAACCCAGCGTCGAAAGGGTTTTACTCCCAAGCAAGGGGAAGGGAAGCCTTCCCAATCTCATGTAAAGTCTGATGGGAGTAGGTGGAGGAAGAAGCCTCACACTCCCAGATCTGGAGAGAGGAGCAGCTGGACGCCTGGGGGTTCCCACTCTAGGGGACCGCCGACGTGCTACAACTGCGGGAAGGTTGGGCACATAGCCCGTGCTTGTCAGCAAGGGGGAGCGGGGCAAGAGTCAAAGCAGGAGCAGTCTGTGCGCTCGGGCCCCAGTGCTGCAGAGAAAGGAAAGATGGCGGAGTCAAGCGCTTCTCGGTTCCAACCGGTGCAACCAAGGGCCTACAACCTTGGACAGCAAGAAGCGATCCGCCAGACTGATGTGGTGACAGGTATGAAGAGAATTTAAGTTTAAATTTTGTGCTTCATCCTTTTAGACTTTTGTGTAATGTCTATGTTGTAGGCTTCGTGTTAGTTTCCGGACACCCCGCTAGGGTATTGTTTGATACGAGAGCATCGCACTCCTTTCTTGCGGAGAGCTTCATCCAGAGAATAGGAGTTGAGTCTTTTTCGTCGGGAGCAGAGCTGAGAGTGCGCATGCCCAATGGGTCATCTATGACCACCGGGGCTAAAGGGCACATTTGTTGGGAGCTAGACGGAGTTGTCTTCGCTCTGGAAGCAGCAGTGTTACCTTTAGTAGAGTTCGATGTCATTTTGGGCATGGACTGGCTTGCAGAGCAGCGCGCCAGCATTGACTGTTTATCCAAGGTAGTGACCCTAAAGAGTAAGGGGCAAGCGGAGGTCAAGTTCATGGGCCTTTGTGGAGTAGCCCACTCCCTAATTACGGCCATGCAATTGATGCGGGCGGTTAACCAGGGAGGTGTGGCGCTGGTAGCGTTGTTGGAGGTTCGTCTCTCCCAATTTTCGATTGAGGAAGTGCCTGTGGTGGCAGACTTCAAGGATGTGTTTCCGGAAGAACTTCCTGGAGCGCCTCCTCGGCGGGAGATCGACTTCTCGATCGAGTTAATGCCGGAGGCTAGACCGGTGTCACGTCCCCCATTTAGGATGGCACCAAAGGAGTTGGCGGAACTTAAGGTACAGTTACAGGAACTGTTGGAGCAAGGGTATATTAGACCCAGTTCTTCACCGTGGAGCGCACCGGTGTTGTTTGTAAAGAAGAAAGACGGTAGCATGCGCCTGTGCATAGACTACCGAGAGCTCAATAAGTTGACCGTCAAGAATAAGTATCCGATCCCTCGGATAGACGACCTGTTTGACCAATTGGTGGGGTCAGTGGTATATTCGAAGTTGGACTTGAAGTCAGGATACTATCAGCTACGAATTCGGGATGAGGACATACCCAAAACTGCCTTTGGTACAAGGTATGGACACTTTGAGTTTACGGTGATGCCGTTCGGGTTGACGAACGCACCATCGGTGTTCATGGATCTGATGAATCGAGTATTTCGGGATTACTTGGATTCGTTTGTGGTTGTCTTCATTGATGACATCCTGGTGTACTCCAAGTCGGAAGTGGAGCATGAGACCCACTTGAGAATAGTTTTGCAAGTGTTGAGGGAGAATGAGTTGTATGCAAAATTCTCCAAATGCGAGTTTTGGTTGGAGAAGGTGGCATTTTTGGGCCACGTGATTAGTGGTGATGGGGTGGCAGTGGATCCAGCGAAGGTGGAGGCCATCAGAGATTGGCCGGTGTTGAGGACCGTGGCGGAAGTCCGAAGTTTTCTTGGACTAGCCGGGTATTATAGGAGATTCGTGGAGAATTTCTCGAAGATAGCTCTACCCCTCACCTCTCTCACTCGCAAAGACCATAAATTTGTGTGGACCCAAGAGTGCGGTCAAGCATTCGAGGCACTAAAGGAGAGGCTTATGATGGCTCCGATCCTGAGTTTACCGCAAGGGACCGATGGATTTCAAATTTTCAGTGACGCATCGGGATGCGGTTTGGGTTGCGTGTTAGTGCGGCATGGCAAGGTGATAGCTTTTGGGTCTAGACAGCTGAAGCCTCATGAGAGGAATTACCCCATCCATGACTTGGAGTTGGCGGCGGTAATCTTCGCGTTGAAAATATGGCGACACTATGTGTATGGCGCAAGGGTGGAGATCTTCACGGACCATAAAAGCCTGAAGTATCTCTTAGATCAAAAGGACTTGAATATGCGGCAACGCAGATGGGTTGAGTTTCTTGGAGACTACGAAGTGGCGATTCAGTACACGCCGGGTAAAGCCAATGTGGTGGCGGATGCGTTAAGTTGAAAGTACTCGGGGCAAGGAAATTGGATCGAAGCTCATGATGAGCGGTTGGTACGAGAATGGGAGTCCCTTGGATTGGAATGTGTTGCGAAAGGCGAGTCTAGCGTGGCTCGGTTGAACTGGATTGAAGTGCAAAGCGACTTGTCCGATCGTATTCGGGAAGCGACTCGGTTGGATGTGGAGTTTCAACCTTTTGTGTTGGAGGCTCAAACGGGCGAGAGCAGCACCTGGGAGATGATTGATGGGATTCTGAGGAAGGGCGGAAGGGTTTGTGTACCGCAGTTTGGCAATCTCCGTGAGGAGTTGATGTTTGAGGCTCACTTCTCAAAGTACTCCATTCACCCGGGCAGTACAAAGATGTACTTGGATATGAAGAAATCCTTTTGGTGGCCGGGGTTGAAGCGAGATGTATCTTTGTATGTGAGTCGTTGCCAAACATGTGCCTTGGTGAAGGCCGAATGTCAGAAACCGGGCGGGTTCCTGAAGCCCCTTCCAATTCCTGAGTGGAAATTTGAGGACATTTCCATGGACTTTGTGCATGGTTTGCCTAGATCGCAACATGGTAATGATGCTATTTGGGTGATCGTGGATCGCCTAACCAAGGTGGCTCACTTCATCCCGAACCGGAAAGAGGACAGCGTGGAGAAGCTGGTGGAGTTGTATGTTCGCAACATTGTGCGACTGCACGGAATTCCTAAGAGCATAGTCAGTGATCGCGATGGACGGTTTACGTCCAAGGACTGGAGACTGGTTCAGAAGGGCTTGGGCACGAAGCTAAAGTTCAGTACGGCGTTCCATCCTCAAACCGATGGGCAAACGGAGAGAACGAACCGTACTATGGAGGATATGTTGAGGATGTGCGTTCTTGATTTTGGCAAGAGGTGGGAGGATCACCTCTTCATGGTAGAATTTGCGTACAACAACAGTTTTCAAGCTAGTATAAAGATGGCGCCATACGAAGCTTTGTATGGGAGGCGGTGTCGAACGCCAATGTCTTGGGCAGAGGCGGGAGACACCAAACTTCTGGGAAAGGATGCAGTAGTTGACGCTTGTGAGATGGTACGGACCATCCAAGAGCGTATGAAGGTGGCACAATACAGACAAGCAAAATATTTCAATGCTCGTCACCGGAAGTTAGAATTTGCAGTTGGTGATTGGGTTTATCTGAAGGTCAAGCCGTTCAAAGGCGTCTCGCGGATTCGCCGACTCAAGAAGTTGAGTCCAAGGTTTTTGGGGCCTTTTGAAATTGTTGAGCGGGTAGGAGAAGCAGCCTATCGGTTGGCGTTGTCCGCAGATTTGAGTGGATTACATGACGTCTTCCACGTCTCCGTGTTGAGGAAAGCCTTGGTGGAGGCTAGCGTGGTGATTGAGCCGACATCGGTGCCGATTGAGGAAGACTTGAGGACGCGAGTCCTTCCAATCGCTATAGAAGATTCGGAGATTCGGCAGTTGCGGAATAAAGAAGTTAAACTTGTGAAAGTTCGTTGGGACAACTGCGGTCGTGAGGAGTTCTCGTGGGAGCGAGAACAGGCCATGCTAGAAGACTATCCAGAACTATTTTTGTCAGGTACAATTTAAGTTTTGTACCCTTTTGTTTTGTAATTTCGGGACGAAATTCTGTTAAGTGGGGGAGAGTTGTAACACCCCAGTTTTTGCAAGAGGTTCAGTCTGCAGTTCTGAAAATTTTTGGGTTCTGGCAGGAGGCACACGGCCTGCGACACGGGCGTGTCGCAGGGCGTGTCGAGGCCGTGTCGACACTCGGTCCAAGTGTCGACACTTTCGCTCGACAGAGTGTCGAGAGTGAGGCACACGGCATGCGACACGGGCGTGTCGCAGGGCGTGTCGAGGCCGTGTCGACACTCGGCCCAAGTGTCGACGCTTTGTGCTCGACAGAGTGCCGAGAGTGGGGCACACGGCCTGCGACACGGGCGTGTCGCAGGGCGTGTCGAGGCCGTGTCGACACTCGGCCCAAGTGTCGACACTTTTGCTCGACAGTGTGTCGAGACTGGGGCACACGGCCTGCGACACGGGCGTGTCACAGGGCGTGTCCCGTTTGGTCGACGATCTTCGCTCGACGCTTTTCCGCGGTGTCGACACAAAGCCTGTCGACGGGTGTCGAGACTTGGCACACGGCTTGGGACACGGGCGTGTCCCAGGCCGTGTCACCTCTCGGGTTGGTGTTGGGGCCGTGTCGTTGGAGACACACGGCAGGCCACACGGCCGTGTCGCTGGGGACACGGGCGTGTCGGATTGAACACGGGCGTGTCGAATGCCCGTGTCTGATTCCAGTCGCGTCGATTTGAGACGGCGAATGAGACACACGGCCCTGGACACGGGCGTGTGCCAGGCCGTGTTCGGCCCAGGTCTTTTATTTTCCAGGCGAATCTCGGCCAGTCTTTTTCTGGTTTTGGGATCTAACGGTTCAGGCCATCTCCTGGGAAGTTAAGTCCGAATTTAGGGTTGCAGATCCTCATTCTTTTTCAAGTCCTCTCTTTCTTAGTTCTTGAGAGAAACTAGAGCAAGGAGGAAGAAGAAGAACTCTTGGGCTGTAGGAAGGGTTTCGGAGCTCCAAATCGCGAGCCGAGTCCGGATCCGTGAAGCTTGGAGCGTTGCGAAGTTTTCCATCCGGCTAGTTTGCCATGGCAAGGAAGAGGAGTCGGAAGGTAACGACATCTCTCCTCTCGGTCTTTAGGATGCACGTTTTTAGCATCGTTTCCTTCTAGATTTTGGGCACCAAACTCTCAAATGAGAGGGGTTTTGGTTTGCCAAGTTTCAAGAGGAACTTCCGGGTTGATTGAGTCCGTCCCCGGCATATTTTGCATTAGAGATCCGCTTCGCTAGTGGATTAGGCATGGTGGGTGAAGCCGTGGTCGCGACCGTTAGTCCGGCCCGGTGATGTTGCATACGAACTTAGGGATTCGTAGAGATTTCCGTTGCGGCAAGATGCCGTTTGTGTTGTGGTGGTGATTGTCCCGCTTGCTTGCAAAGGTACGTGTAGTCGAACCCGGACAAGGTTAGCTCCTCGTGGCGGTAGATGGTTTCCTTGAGGGACAAGGTTAGCTCCGTATGAGAATGGAGATGGTTTCCTTGGTGGATAAGGTTAGCTCTGCACGAGTTGGAGATGTTTTCCTTGGTGCGCGGGAACGCTGCGGTACAATGAGGGATTTAGATGTTTCAGTCTTGGTTTGTGTTGTGCCAAGGCGTGGCTATGTCTCCGTGGTCGGCTGGCTATCCCGTGACATGTGCGTCATGTGTGGAGAGTGTCCCGGCGAGACTAGTCCCCTTCTGTGAGACTGACGAGAATGCCAAGCTTGGGGCAAGCCCGGGCAAAGAGGCCACGAGCGGGTGGGGTCCAGCAAGGCTTCTTAGAATCGGTCGGTCGGTGTTTGTTGGAATCCTGACATGAGACGTCAGAGCTTGCAGGCAAGCCCGGGGCTAAGCCCATGAGCGGGTGGGGCCTTGGCAAGAATTCCTTGTGGCGGCATGTGCGCCGTTTAAGGGAAAGGTGACTCCCTTAGTGTTTGCGGCTTTATGCCAATTGGGGAAATGTGAGTACCCAAATGATGTGATGTTGTGGTAGATGCATACGTTGTAGGGTACCTTGGGTGAAGCCCGGGTGTTGCATTCATGTTGCATAGTAGGCCCTTTCTTTATATGCTCAACCAGTAGAGAACATGTTTGTTGATTGAGACATCCAAGCCTGTTTTAATGTTTTTCTATTTATAGAAATTTATATTGCATATGAAGTGCTGACTTGCAGGTTGGAGGGTTCCCCGGGGTCCGTTAGGGGCGGCCGGGAGGAGATGTGTTGTTACACAGTTTGAGGTCAGCCTTTGCTGACCCACGTTACTAATAATTTCTACAGGGCAAGGATCGCACGCAGGAGCTAGCACGCCGGCCAAAAAGGCCTAAGCCCATGAAGTGTTTTCTCTTTTGTAGCACTACTTTTTGATGATGTATGTTTGAGACTATTTTGTCCGGCTTGCATGCCGAGGTAGACTAGGAGTGCTGAGCACATTCATGTTTGATTGTACTTTTTACTTTTGGACTTTGTGGTAGGCCTTAAGGCCTTAGTTGTAACTCTTTTGGGTTAGTGGATAACTTCTAGTTGTGCTTGGTTTTCCGCTGTGTTGTGCAAGTGTTTTGAGTTTGGGTAGCTATATCAACTTTTAATACTAAAGCTGTGGCGTTCGTATGTTGTGGGGCCCCGGCCGGACCCATATTATACGTCCATTACAGGGGAGGTGTTACACGGCTGCCCCTTCACTGGCACTGCTTTGGTTGACATGTACTCCAAGTGTGGATCCCTCGGCAGCGCTTCATCGCTGTTTCACGCCATGAGCGGGAAGAATGTGATCACATGGAGCACAATGGCTACGGCGCTGGCCATCCACGGCCAGGGGAAGGCGGTGATGGAGCTCATGAACTCGATGGAGAAGGTGGGGATATCGCCAAACGCCGTCACTTTCACGTCACTGCTGTCTGCCTGCGGCCGCGCGGGGCTAGGGTTTCAGGACTGCGAGTTGTGGTGTGGGGAATGGGCTGGCCTACAGGTAGAAATGAGAATAAGGAAGTATTATTTTGAAAACATGGCCTGCGAATAGCCTAAAGAGGCATGCGTTTAACAACGCTCAAAAAGAAATACAAAACAATAATTTCACAATTACATGTGCCAAAATCAAGCACAAAACAATCTATCGGCATTTTGCACGCGCAAATCTTAATGAAACCATACGGCGTTCTGTTTGGGGGGACTTATTTTCACCGGTCATGCGGTTACGACCGCCTGAACCGGGCCTTAATTTAAGGCCCGGTTCAGGCGGTCGTAACCGCTTGACCAGTGAAAATAAGTCCCCCTAAACGGAGCCTAAATCTCGAACTCGTGTGTGCATAAGTCCTATCATTAGTGAGAGAACAGAGCCGAGCCCAACACCAAAACAATGAGCTCTAAATTCCTACGAGAATTCGATCAGAAATGCCTACTTAAGCCCACAAGGATACTAAACCCGAAAACAGACATTCAAAGAAAACAGACATTCAAGCAAAACTACGGCCTCATTTGTTTTCCCGTTTAGGGACCAGTCCGTTTTGGGAAAACGCATTCTTTGTTTTTCCCGTTTGTTTTTCCGCATAACTTTTCCATCCGCCGGGCATTTTCTCCCTGCTCAAAGCATCACGGGACAAAACCCTGACCCGTCGCTCCGGTTTATCTCGTTTGCAGGAGGAAAAAAAGCACCTAGGGCATTCTCACGAGCTCAGCCGGCGTCTCTCCCAGTCGTCGAGAGGAGGAATTCATCCCGCCGGGAAATCTCTCTTGCGCAACGTCTCACCGGTTCGCAGATCTGGCGGCATCTCTTCCCCCTCATCCAGGTCTTGTCTTCTCCGACTGCATGTACTAATATTCTATGCCATTAATGAAACTCTGAACTTCTCTCTCATTCAACTCTCCTGCAGTTGATTGATCTCTGAAACTGCAGCTTCAACAGTTGATTCATTCCTGAAACATCTAGATCCAATAACAGCAACCAGATTATTCATCCCTGAAACCGACAAATTTGTTCCTTGAAACTGCAGGCATTTCTTCTTCCCCAGTTATGATGGTGTAAAATTGTGCCTGGAAAATGAGTTGTGGGACAATATGGTTAGAAAACAAGACATATGTGAAGAATAACTGAGTGATTAGGCTGCGATAGCTGTTTAAAAATAGAGTGATTGAGCTTCTTCTATGAAAGAAAAACAGAAAAAATCATGCAAAGGATCAAAATGTTTTCGTTTTTTTCTATAACATTATAGCTGAGAATTAACAATGTCTCATAAGGATCAAGAAAACATTGAAAAAATTGATAAAATTGTGAGTATCATTCAATTTATTTCTCATTTTTCTATTTCATCAAATCTTGAAGTTGTGTTTGCTTATAATCAATAACTTTATGAACAGATTGATGAATTTGTATCAATTCAATTTTTACTCAGTATCATTATATATGTGTGTGTATTTGCTATGTGTGTATGTCCAGTGTGTGTGTGTCTAGTGAATGTGTGTGTCCAGTACTGTGTGTGTGTCCAGTACTATGTGTGTGAGTGTATATGAATGTGTGTGTGATGTGTCCAGTGATTGTGTGTCCAGTGCGTGTGTTGTGTGGTTTTGAGTGTGTATTTGTGTGTGTGTGTGCTGTGTATATTGTGTTTGTGAGTGAGTGTGTGCGTATGTGATATGTGTATATTGTTTGTATTTGTTGTGAGTTTGTGGCTTTATTATATGTGTGATATGTGTATATGTTCAGTGATCGTGTGTGTCCAGTCAAGTGTTTGTGTGTGGTGTGTAGTGATTGTGTGTGTCCAGACTAATTTGTGTAGATTTTAATATAAGTTTATGGGTAAACATAAAGATGGCGGTGTAAGTGTGAATTGGGAGGTCAATGATGTTTTAATTTTATGTGATCTATATTTGAAAAAAATCAAGTTGGGTAATCGCCCAACCACACACTTTAGTAGGGATGGTTGGACTTGTTAGTGTATATTTGGATGAATAACGGGTTCGGAGGCATAACGGGTCAGTTCGGGTACACGGTTAACTCATACTCGTAGTAACTCCTAAGGGTTTTGCCTATTTATACCCACCTAGGGGCAACGGGTAGGGGATTCCACCTAGATACTCATCTGGATGCTTCGAGCAACACTCACATTCTCGAAGTTATGCCTCGGTTGCTCGTAACCATCCCGTAACCGACTCTCTCCCCTGTCACGATTTTTGTTTTTCGATTTTCTTCTCGAGTCCCGTCGCCCGGAGTTTCTCACCCCGCCGCTGCAGTTGGGAACGATCAAGAAGAAAAGAAAAAAATCGTCATTGATTTCCTCTCCTAAGCCGCCTGGTTTTGTGAAGGAAAAGCAAGAAGGAACAACGTCATTTCTGCATATTTCTTGTAGCTGCCTGTTTTTGGGAAGGAGGAAGAGGGATCCGATCGGGAAGAAAGAATGGGCATCGCCTCTCTTCTCGGGAGTTTTTTCACCGCCTGGAATCGGAGGAGGAAACCTCCGTCCGTCGTCGTCGTTTCGGATCCTTATCCTGTCACCGCTTAGGGCTGCATATCTAGAGGAGAATCCCGCTCACAGTTTCCGCCTCTCTGTTTCGATTGGGAAGGACTCAACCGCTCCTCTCGTTTTACGTGGCCGCCGGCGATCGATAGAGTAGTGGAGTAAAGGAAAAAGGTAATCAGAAACAAAGAACGATCCCGCCGCCTGCAGCGATTTGTTTCCTGTGTCGCTGTTGATTGGGTAGAGGAAAAGCTCAAGCTTGTTTGCAGCCTGATTTTGTTTCTCGTCGCCCTACTTCTGCGAAGCCGCCGAGAGCCCTCTGCCATCACCATTTTAATTTCGCTGGATTTTTCTTTGGCCTTGCGGCTGTGGTCACTGGAATATTGCTCTATGACAAAATACATGTCAATGTAGTAGTGCACAGAGGGCTTGGAATCTTTGTGTTGGTGCTCGGTATCCTTTAGGAAACTCTAAAAGGGGACAATTTTGAGTTTTATCTGGAGGAAGGATAGATCTAGTGGTGCTAATGTGAACTTAATGCGAAGCTCTGCCTCTACGATTTCTTTATATGAAGAGAAATGTTACGAAGGAGGAATAGCTCTTGGCCGACGCTCAATTGTGAAGAAAAGCTCGCTGACTGGATAAAGTTGCTGGTCATCCAGATTTTTGTACTTGCGTGGTTCTGCGAATTGTTTCTGTGTTGCTTTTGACTATTTTGCCGGGTAGAAATCCTCTTTTAACAAGATGATGAAAGGGAACAATTTCTCCTCCCTAGTTCCTATGATAAAACTGGATAAATTTACGGCGAACGAGTTCAATGACTGGAAGTTGAATACTCAGTTTGGGATGAAATATCTGAACGTGTTCTACACAGTTCAGTCTAATCGTGCTGACGTTATGGGGATTGAAGAGGAAGCTCGGTGGATCGCTGATGAGGACTTCTGTCGCGACTACCTGCTGAACTGTCTGTCCTCCAGCCTGTCGAAAACGTACATCAAAATGAAGACCACCAAGGAAATCTGGGAGGCACTGGAGGAGCACTTCAGGCAAGAGGAGGATCTGTCCCAGGCGCACCTGGTGGACAAATTCCATTCCTTCATTTTCGACGAGGAGAAGGCGATTCTCCCTCAGGTATCAAATTTTGAAGCATTAGTAGATTCTTTACATAGTGAGAATATTTTTCTGCCAGACAGCTTTGTTGTTGGCACGATTATTTTTAAACTGCCCTCTACGTGGTATGTTGAAACCACCCGTCACCACACATCTTCCCAAAACCTCGAGGTGATGGTAAGGGGGGACGGGGGGTACATAAACACCAAGGACCACCCGCTGTAGGCAATGTGGGACTAATCCATCCACGGGATGGCGGGGATATTCCGCCATACGGGGGGGCCACCGGGGTCAACACCCAGACCTGGAACGCGATGGGGAAGCCCAAATATGCGGTCCCACACACACCCAATCCCGCTGGACCTTGGTTCTCAACACACCCCCGCAGCGGGATGGCTCTGATACCATGTTGAAACCACCCGTCACCACACATCTTCCCAAAACCTCGAGGTCATGGTAAGGGGGGACGGGGGTACATAAACACCAAGGACCACCCGCTGCAGGCAATGTGGGACTAATCCATCCACGGGATGGCGGGGATATTCCGCCACACGGGGGCACACCGGGGTCAACACCCAAACCTGGAACGCGATGGGGAAGCCCAAATATGCGGTCCCACACACACCCAATCCCGCTGAACCTTGGTTCTCAACACACCCCCGCAGCGGGATGGCTCTGATACCATGTGGAAACCACCCATCACCACACATCTTCCCAAAACCCCGAGGTGATGGTAAGGGGGGACGGGGGTACATGAACACAAAGGATCGCTTGCTGCAGGCGATGTGGGACTAACCCCAACTACAGGACCGCAGGGATATTCCGCCACACAAGGGGGCCCACCGTGGTCAACACACAGACCAGGAACGCGGTGGGGAAGCCCAAACATGCGGTCTCACACACACGTGTCCTGCTGGCTAATATAGTCTCAACACACCCCCATAGCAGGACAACCTGGCTTTGATACCATGTGGAAACCACCCGTCACCACGCATCTTCCCAAAACCTCGAGGTGATGGTAAGGGGGGACGGGGGTACATAAACACCAAGGACCACCCACTGCAGGCAATGTGGGACTAATCCATCCACGGGATGGCGGGGATATTCTGCCACACGGGGGCCCACCGGGGTCAACACCCAGACCTGGAACGCGATGGGGAAGCCCAAATATGCGGTCTCACACACACCCAATCCCGCTGGACCTTGGTTCTCAACATCTGTCAACAACTTTCTGGAGATATTTTCAAGAAGACCTACTCACCCTGCAAAACTTTCATTCTTCCTGAACAAATCGTCATCTCAGGGGGAGCTTTGATAACATCAAGATCCACTAATCTTCTCAGTTGTTTTGAGAAAGAGAAGACACCATAAATCTCTCACCCCCTCTCTGTACAAAAGTTTCTTTAACTCCTTCAAAAGTTATTCCTTGGTTGCAAGTCTCCTGATCAAAAGACTTGAGTTGGTTTTTTAAGAACCTGATCAAAAGCTTATTGGTAGCAGTCACCTGATCAAAACATGTAGTGGATTCCTACCAGGGTGGTAGAAGAGTGGATGAACCCAGGTCGGGGAACCACTATAAAAATTCTTGTGTTGTCCGGTTGCCCTTTTCTTTTTATTCTTATTGTGTCTGTGATAAATTAGATTATATGTGATGTGTTATAATAGCTTTACTTAGGATAACTTTTAGCTTACTGCTATTCTGGTATCTCTTAATCCATTACTCTGATATTATTTCTTAAATAGTAAAGAGATTTTTATTACTCTATTCACCCCCCTCTAGAGTAAATCAGGTCTAACCCTCACTCTCACAGCCCAGGTCTTAAGGTTAGTTAATGTCGGGGGTCTTTTAAACCAAAGCTCGTATGAGGTGACATCTAACTTAGCATGAGATACTTTGTTTAGAATGTTGTTGGCAGTTATAACTGCTTCTCCCCAATATGCAGTAAACATGTCAGCAGTGTGCAACATAGAATTCAACATTTCTATTAACGTTCTATTCTTTCGCTTGGCTATACCATTCGATTGGGGTGAGTAAGGAACAGTGGTTTTTGCTATGATGCCTTGAGAGGCAAGGAAACATCTGAACTCACTGGACATGTATTCTCCTCCTCTATCACTTCTAAACATATTTATTCTCGTGTCTAGTTGGTTTTCTATCCTGGTTTTGAAAAGATAAAACTTTTTAAATGCTTCATCTTTAGTTTTAAGAAGATAGATATGACAGAACATAGAGCAGTCATCTATAAATGTGATCATATACTTCCTTGCTCCTCTGGTGACAAAACTTTTAGAGTCACATATATCAGAATTTATAAGCTCTATGGGTGTTGTGCTCTTAGTAACCGCACTAAAAGGTTTCCTAGTGATCATAGTCTGAGCACACACGTCACATTTCTCAGGCTGTGACTTAGTGTCTAATGTGATTTGGTGAGTTCTAGCTATTTGGAAAATTTTCCTATAGTTCACGTGTCGTAGTCTCTCATGTATAGTCATATGACTAACTAAGTTTGTTTGAACTTGTTGAACTAATTCATTTGCTAGACTTAGTCGGTACATCCTATTTTGGACGTATACACATCCAAAATAGTGTGAGTTAACTGACAATATTACTCTACCACTATAAAAAGTAAATGATATACCAACATCACATAATAGACTAATAGACACTAAGTTAGCAGCTAATGAAACAATAAATTTGTCTTTTTTAAAAAATTAAAGACTTACATAAGAATAACATCAAGATTGCGTTCCCCACCTTCAGTACGTCAGTTGTCTCACCATTGGCCACCGTCACAGACTCTTTCACAGTAGTGAGCCCTGTCATAAGAGCAGAATTGTTGCAAACGTGGCACGTCGCCCCCGAATCCAAGTACCACTCTGTGCTGGCCTTAGCATTTCCGACCATTACAACAAAGTCGGAAGGCTCGGCTTGGCTAACCAAATTGGCTTGGTTGTCATCCTGTGGTGCTTTGGTTCTTTCTCTTTTAGGGAGTCTGCAATCAGATGCGCTGTGTCCCCACTTGTTGCAGTTAAAACACTTGCCCTTGAATTTTTTATTGCATTTGTTAGGGCCTGCAATTTGGGAGCTACCATGAGAGGGTTTGGTCCTCTTAGGGTTCGGCACGCGTTTAGAACTAAGGAGCATGTTAGCCGCAGACTTCTGCTTGCTAACAGTTTCTAAAGCGTGTCGAGTCCTATTTTCATCCTCAATACAAATAAATCGCTTGAGGTCATTAAGACCGACCTGCATTTTCTTGCGGTACATTTCAGTTTTAAAGTTATACCATGTTGAGAACCAAGCTCCAGCGGGATTGGGTGTGTGTGTGACCGCATATTTGGGCTTCCCCATCGCGTTACAGGTCTGGGTGTTGACCCCGGTGGGCCCCCCGTATGGCGGAATATCCCCGTCATCCCGTGGATGGATTAGTCCCACATTGCCTGCAGCGGGTGATCCTTGGTATTTATGTACCCCCTTCCCCCCTTACCATCACCTCGAGGTTTTGAGAAGATGTGTGGTGACGGGTGGTTTCAACATGGTATCAGAGCTATCCCGCTGCGGGGGTGTGTTGAGAACCAAGGTCCAGTGGGATTGGGTGTGTGTGGGACCGCATATTTGGGCTTCCCCATCGCGTTCCAGGTCTGGGTGTTGACCCCGGTGGGCCCCCGTGTGGCGGAATATCCCCGCCATCCCGTGGATGGATTAGTCCCACATTGCCTGCAGTGGGTGGTCCTTGGTGTTTATGTACCCCCGTCCCCCCTTACCATCACCTCGGGGTTTTGGGAAGATGTGTGGTGACGGGTGGTTTCCACATGGTATCAGAGCCATCCCGCTGCGGGGGTGTGTTGAGAACCAAGGTCCAGCGGGATTGGGTGTGTGTGGGACCGCATATTTGGGCTTCCACATCGCGTTCCAGGTCTGGGTGTTGACCCTGGTGGGCCCCCGTGTGGCAGGATATCTCCGCCATCCCGTGGATGGATTAGTCTCACATTGCCTGCAGTGGGTGGTCCTTGGTGTTTATGTACCCTCGTCCCCCCTTACCATCACCTCGAGGTTTTGGGAAGATGTGTGGTGACGGGTGGTTTCCACATGGTATCAGAGCCATCCCGCTGCCGGGGTGTGTTAAGAACCAAGGTCCAGCGGGATTGGGTGTGTGTGGGACCGCATATTTGGGCTTCCCCATCGCGTTCCAGGTCTAGGTGTTGACCCCGGTGGGCCCCCGTGTGGCGGAATATCTCTGCCATCCCGTGGATGGATTAGTCCTACATTGCCTGCAGTGGGTGCTCCTTGGTGTTTATGTACCCCCGTCCCCCCTTACCATCACCTCGGGGTTTTGGGAAGATGTGTGGTGACGGGTGGTTTCCACAACAGATAGAAGTTGAATGTCTCTTTTTAGCTTGTTAGAGGAAGAACACTTGATGAAGACAGTCAGAGCCTTTTCTTCAATAATTTCTAGTGTCTGTCTTGTTCTCTTTATGTTCTGCTATTCTTGTTTTCTGTTATCGATTGAAAGAGAAGAATATCTTTTTTTGTATCTCTGTCTAATTTCTCCTTAGAATTTGAATTGTCTGCATTGAATGCTGACTACCTGGAGAATGAAAATTCGGCTGGAGAGAATATTGCATTAATGGATTTCCCCAACTGTCCTATTAAAAACGGCAAGTAATAATCATGATGAATACCATAATCAATGATATCACTAACAGCTATTTCCAGAGAATATGAGCATTGATTATTCAGGAATTATTGCAATAGAATAAGGACAAGAAGAAGGGAAAATTCCAAGTCTGGAACTACACAGCAATCATCGAGCAGAGAACAGATTTCGTCGACCTGAGTCCAAAGTTCGTCGAGCTGAGAAATCTTGTTCGTCGACCTGGGAATTCTTGTTCGTCAACCTGAGAACTAAGTTCGTCGACCTGAGATCAGCTAACTGCTTTCTGTGAAGAACTTCCCATTTCTGTGCTCTAAGTTCGTCGAGCTAATAATGTAACTTCGTCGACCTGAGTTCAGATAAAGGATTCTGGACTTAATGTGTTGAAGTTGATCTCCCAGAATTCGTCGACCTGAGCTCAAGTATCGTCGAGCTCAACTCAGAGAATTTACTCTGAGTTCGTCGAGCGGAGCACGACTTTCGTCGAGCTGAGTTCGACGAACGTCGAACTCATTTCCCTGAACTTGATTTTCTTCTAAGTCTTTGAGTCTTCTGCTGCCTTCTGTTGGCTGGTCCATGTGTGGTTGTTTCTAAGGACTTAGCCTAAACTCTAGGACACAGACATGACCCTAACTATACATGTTGGGTCAATTATCCTAGATAGTGAACATAGCCCAAATCAAACTAGGGATCCAACAATCTCCCCCTATTTGGGTGAGGTCATTAATACAAATGAAAATAAAAACATTCACAAAGCAAAAGAAAAATATATCTGGCAGAAAGATTTAAAACATGCAGCAAATATATATACAATGCAACTTTGTGTCAGTAAATAAATAAACAGTTTAAGACACACAAAAAACTGAACAACATGAATATCACTTCTTTTTCTTCATTTTCTTTTTTTGCTTATCCTCCTTATCTTTATCAGCAGACTGAGTAAATTTGACCTCTCTATTAGGATTTGTTGCTTCCTTCTTGGACATAGTCATATCAGCAGCTCCAATGATGTTGAGAGATGTAGCTTTAGGCACAACAGCCTCTGTATGCAATTGCATATAATCATCTACATTAAAGAACTTATTTGCTTTTGCATACATGTTTAATTCTTATTTCCTGTATTTGGACATAGTAGAATATTGTGAGGGATCCTTTCCTTCAGCTTTAGCCTTTTTTATCATTGATAAGTCAACCAGTTCCTGGAACCTGGCCATTCTAGCAGTGGTTGTTGTTTCAGGATCCTCAAATGGGACAGGAGGAGATTCAGGCCTCTTTGGACTATCAGTTTTTTGATGTTCAGGAGCTTGTTGTAGATGTTGCTGAGGTTGTTGATGTTGATGCTGTTGATGTTGTCTGCTTGAGGAGTACCTCTGCTGGCTGCTTCTAGAATGTGAAGAAGATCTACCTTGTTGTCTATGATAAGTTTGAGTGTACTGCGTAGACCTCTGAGATGAACTTCCTGAAGAACCAACAACAGGTGGAGGAGGAGGAGGTGGGTCTTTCCTGTATCTTTGAGAAGGTGGAGGAGGAGAGTATCTCCTGCTTTTCTTCTTGGCTTTCTGCTCATTTTTTGACAGCCACATCCAAGCTGGCATACCCTTATAAGGAATGATATTTTGCAGAATATAATATGGGGTATCATGAGTGAGATTAGGTTTTGGTGCAGCTTGAGGAATAACCTTTCTTTTCTTAGAGACTTTCTTCTTAGTCTTTGGCTCATCATAAGAATCATCTTTCTCATCTTCATCATCAGAAGATCCCTGAGGATTATCATATAAGGCATTAATTTCCTTTAGAGCTTATGCAGATATCAACAACTTTTTAGCCCGAGGAGGAGCTGGAGGTAGAACAACTGATTCAGTAACTTTTTCAGTAACTAATAGATTCTCTTGTTCTATATTTGTCATCATGATCTCATACAGATCTGGCATGGGACTGTCATCCATCTTGAATGTTGGAGGAGAGATGGCTTTGGGAGGGGATGATATAATGAAAGAATCTACTCTTGGTGGAGATAGAACAACTGGAGCCTCTATACTTGCAAAACTATCCTTGAGTTGCATGACAGCTTTGGGGCTTATTGGAGAAGTGTAAGGAACTATAGTCATAGAAGTCTTTAGGCTGTTTTCTAGAAGAAAGTTCAAATGAACTGTATCAAAAATATTTAACAAATTCAAAATATGTACTGTGGGATTGATAATATAATCACCAACAGTGTTTATTCCAGCTATATCTGTCTCATCCATATCTATATCAGAATTAATGAAATCAATTAAATCAGCAGTGATAACTGTGTCTGCTACTTCTACTGTTGCTGCTTCTGCTGCTGCTTCTGCTGCAGTTTCTACTGCTGCTTCTGCTTCTGCTGCTTCTGCTGCTTCTGCTGCAGTTTCCGCTAGAGCTGGAGCTAATTCTTCATGGAGTATCTCCCCCTGTTTGGTTTCAGTAGGCACTGAAGCCAGACCCCTGACTGAAGGAGGGACAGAGAAGGCAGAGAGTTGGGCGGCAAGGGATGAGATGGAAGTAGCAAGATGGGAAATAGCCTCTGCTAGCAGGTTTTTGATGAGTGGAGTGAGAACTGCCAGAAGAATTTGAATGGAAGGGGGGTCCAATTGCATGAACTCAAGAAGGTATCTGAGTGGATACAGAAGGATGGATGGAAGATGATGGTGGAGGAGAAGGGAGAGAATCTGGCATTGGCTCATCTGCAGGTGATGGAGTATGAAGGGGGATGACAGTAGGTCAAGAGAAGGGAGTGATAGGAGGTTGGAAAGGGGGATATTATCTAGATGTAGTGGTAGAGGAGATGAGGGTGGTGTACCATGTTGTGATGGAGTTGGTGTACCATGGTGTGATGGAGTTGGTGTACCATGGTGTGATGAAGTTGGTGTACCAAGGTGTGATGGAGTTGGTGTACCATGGTGTGATGGAGGTGTTGGAGTATGGACTGTGGCATGAACTGGTGAAGAGAGATGAATTGGGGAGGCTGGAGGTGGTGGAGGTGTAGGTGGAACATCTTCAGCAGGGTGGGGAGTGGCTGGAACAACCCTTGTACTCTCAAAAGGTCTGGAGGGAGAGGAAGTCTTGGTTGGATTGGTTATCCTCCTCATGTCTTTTGATCAGGAGACTTGCATTGCCTATGTCAGGGTCTCTGACCGTAGACGGTGTAAACTTGGACCTCAGACAAACACGTATGTCTACTTAGGTTGTGCTGAAGATAGTATTGTAGATAGATTCTTAGACCTGTCTAATAATATAATTATTGAGTCTAGGGATGTTGTGTTCTTTGAGGATAAGTTCATTAAGGATAAGAACCTCACAATCTCAAATATGCAAACAACTATTACTGAGGAAGAACATGAATCAGTACCGAGCACCTCCTATTTATTCCCGGTAGACAATAATGTCCTAGAGTATAGAAGGACTTCGATGAGAGAGAGAACTCCCAGAACCTTCGGTAGTGATTTCATCACTTACCACGTTGAGGCCGATCCATCCACCTATAAGGATGCGATGAGATCAAGGGATTCACTACTCTGAAAAGAGGTCATTGATTAAGAGATGAACTCTTTGCTTCAGAACAATACCTGGACGTATATTGATAAACCAAAAAGGGCTAAAACTATAGGGTGTAAGTGAGTTCTGAAAAAGAAGCTCAATCTTGATAGTAGCATAGCTAAGTATAAAGCGCGCTTGGTGGCTAAAAGTTTTACACAAATTAGTGGGTGGATTAATTTGATGTATATTCATCAGTGTGTCACTTAGCAACCATTAGGATACTCCTTGTTATTGCGTCTATTGAGAACTTTATTGTTCATCAAATGGATGTTAAGACTGCGTTTTTGAATTAAGATCTGACCGAAGAAATATACATGAGCCAACCTGAAGGTTTCATAGTGCACGATCACAAAAATAAGGTCTGTAAGCTAATCAAGTTGCTATATGGACTCAAACAAGCACCAAAATTATGTCATGAGAAGTTTGACTATAGTGTAAGGAACATAAGATTCCTGTCGAGTCTCTCGGACGAATGTCTTGACATATGTCATAGATCGAACAAAGTCGCTATAATATGATTGTATGTGGATGATATGCTGATTCTTGGTTCTGATCAAACTGTGGTGGATGACGTTAAGTCAGAACTAATGCAGACGTTTAACATTAAATACCTATGTGTGGCTGAGACTATACTAGGAATGCAAGTGAGTTTTGGGAAAATGACATTTTCTTAAGTCAAAGTCGCCATATAAAGTCCTTATTAGACACGTGGCTATACAGTGAACGTAGAGTAGTGAAGACACCTTATAATTATAATAATCGCTTGAAAACCAATGATGGAGTTGTGGTTAGGCAGTTAGATTATGCTAAACTGATTGGTAGTCTCATGTATGCTATGGTCTGCACAAGACCTGACATAGCCTTTACGGTCGACATGTTAAGCATATTCACGAGTAATCCTAGCCAAGACCATTGGGATGCTCTTGATAGGCTGATGCGATACCTAAAGCACACCCAAAAGCATGTTTTATGTTACCATGGTCTTCCTCCAGTTTTGAAAGGATATTCTGATTCATCATGGTGCTCAGAATTAAATGACAGTAAGTCCACTAGTGGATTTATATTCACACTAGGAGGAGCAGCTGTAGCCTGGAAGTTCAAGAAGCAATCATGTATTGCACTATCTTCTATGGAATCCGAACTCTACGTTATAGCTTCAGCAGGAGAAGAAGCAGAGTGGATAAGAGATTTGGTGATGGACATTTCACTATCGAGCCTGAAGTTGAGTTCTGTTACGGTTTACTGCGACAATCATGCTACTAAAACGATTGCTACGAACACTTTGTTCAATAGCAAAAGAAGGCAACTCAGGATGAAACAAGCCTGGTTGACCTCCCTTACGAGTCAAGGGATTGTGAACCTCGTTGATGTGAGGTCAAAAGATAATATTGCAGACGTCTTGACAAAGGGTTTGAATAGAGTTCTCACAATTAAAACATCGGGGGAGATGAGATTAAAGTTCATAAAAATATGAAACTTCCTCCTATGTTTATGTTTTCATAGTAAGAACTTATAGTCGCAACATTCAAGCATCTAATAACAGACTAAAAACCCCAAATAATTTCTTGATGAAAGCCCAAGATGGTCAGATGCTAGTCATTTCACACCTGATGACTTAACATCTTTCTCATTGTAAGTTGATTTGAGAATTATTTAACTGCAAATAGAAAGTCGTTGCATGAGTTACTCTAACATTAGTGATCATAGCACATTATTCCACATTTGATAATGTTACAAATGACGGTGTGTCAAGTCATATGATGAGATACATAGTGGTCACTAATGAGTAAGATAACAACGTTTGATTTATTAAAATCAAAACTTAACTGGTCCTAACTAGACCGGATAGATATGCTGACAGTGTTACTTCACTAGTGCTATAAGTGCTAAGCTCGTTTAGGTAGACCTATTTTCTTTGATACGTCACTGCATATGTTTATGAATTCATAGAGTCTGACTCATGAAATTTCTTGCAGACACTGGTGAAGATGGAGGAGAGAAAGTGGATTTTGACTTGGATAATGATAATCTACTCTCTGAGTAGAATTGTTACACGTTTATCCATTGTCTTTTTTATTTTCCAGACTTATTTATTATTGAGTAGCACTTTTATTTTTATATGTATTATGTTATTATTTTAAAACTCATGTTTGTGTTTTTCTTTAAAAACTGTGCTAACTATTATGGAAATGTGTAAAGTCGGAAACTTATTTTGTTATTCTCCACTTTCTGCACTCTGAAACTTGTTTTGTTATTATATATGAGGAGATTGTTAGTGTATATTTGGATGAATAAAGGGTACGGAGGCATAACGGGTCAGTTCGGGTACACGGTTAACTCATACACGTAATAACTCCTAAGGGTTTTGCCTATTTATACCCACCTAGGGGCAACGGGTAGGGGATTCCACCTAGATCCCCATCCGGATGCTTCGAGCAACACTCATAGGACTAACCTGACAAATAATTTCCATGCTCGCAGGAGAAGGCGTATGATCGAAACCAAATGAAGAACAAGTGGGATCAGCTTAAAAAAGATTGGAAGTTATGGAGGGAGCTTAAAGTCATGAGACGGGGTTGGGGTGGGATCCTATTCGCAAAATGATTCTTGCTTCAGAAGATTGGTGGGAAGAACGTCTCAAGGTATGAACTTTTTTTACTTGAGTTTCTATTTTTTGTAATATATGACAATGTGTGGTATGTTTAATATGTAGTCTGCTTCATTTCAGGTTCTTCCGAGTGCAAGAAAGTTTCAGTTTGCTGACATATCATTTGAGTTGGAGGAAAAATAGCATATGATGTTTAGCCAGATCATTGCAAATGGAGATCTTGCATGTGCTCCAAATTCAAGAATCTTTGAGCATGAGTCAATCGACGAACATGACGGGTCTCCAGAACATGGCACACAGGACATCAACGAAATCGAGGATACTGCAATTAAATAAAAAAGGACAACTAAGGGGAAAAGTACTGAGATTTCTACAAAGAAGGCAAGGAGTTCCGCAATGGATGAGTTAGTCGAGACATCGCGCATTATTGGTCGTTGCATGCAGGAGCCGTCTCGCATAGAGATAGCTTCATCCCGGTACACCATTCCTGAGATTATATCAGAGCTGGAAACAATGACAGAGGTTATGACTGACTCTAATTTAGACTTCTATCACTACTGCATCATCTTTTTGAGACAGAAATAGAATCGAGAAACATTTATGAGCATGCGATAAGATTGACGACTCACATGGCTGCAGGCTTGTTATGCCAAAAATTTGGAATAGTTGCCACCATTACTTTTCTATGATGTGATATGTGTGTGTATGCTTTTCCTTTGATTCTATGCTTTATTTGTTTGCTACACTTATTGTTGGACATTTACTATTGCTACACTTATTGTTGGACATTTACTATTATGTTTTTTACTTTGACGGGTCTAATATTATGTTGGTTTATTATATTGTCTCACATGTTGTAGAAAATAACGTACAATGTATTTAACACAGATTTACAATGGTTAGCCCGGATCATACTAACAGTTCGGACGAGGAAACTCGATAGCAGGTAGCTGATTGGTTTTATCATAATAGAGCAATCGGGGGGGACAACAGTTTTTAATAGCAATGAATCATCAGTTACACTTGGAAGGTGGACCCTCTAGTACACCTTGTATGACATTAAGCCAAACCGGTGCTAGATGGATTGGTGAACTTTTGGATGGACACCCACACAGATTTTTCAGTGTCTTTAAAATATTGAAGGTAATATTTATTGATTTGCGGACACTCCTCACACAATAATATGAATTGCAAGGATCCAAGAGGACTCTCCCACGCGAAGTGCTTGCAATTACTTTACAGATTTTAGTGCACAATTTATCAATGCAAATTGCGAGCGAATAATTTCAACACTCTATAGAAATAATTAGTAAATTTTTTGCAAGAGGTATAAATGCAATTAACAGACTATCTTCTGATGTCATTAGGCATGTAGATCCACATTTCAGTGATATTCCCCCGCAAATTTTAAATGACGCTCGATACATGTCATTTTTTCAAGACTGCATACGAGCTATTGATGGAACATATGTGGACGCTCGAGTTACTGCTGACCAGCAAGTTTCTTACATTGGTCGGCATGACACAACAACGCAAAACGTCATGGCGGTTCATGATTTCTCCATGTGTTACACTTTCGCATTAGCAGGTTGGGAGGGTTCTACTCAATATAACTGTATATTTCAGTGTGCTCTTATGAACCTCAGTTATAATTTCTCATACCCGCCGTCTGGTGAGTCTTTTGTATCTTGAATATCTTTTTAATAAAAATATTGAAAAATATTTTATTCACACTTAGCTTGAAATATATAATTTTGCAGACAAATATTACATAGTAGATGTAGGATATCCACTACAACGAGATTTTCTAAAACCATATTCAGGTACGCGATATCATTTACCAGATTTTAGAAGGGGTAATAGACCCATACAAGGGCGCCGGGAAATATTCAACCAGGCTCATTCGTCGTTGCGCAGTCGCCACAGTGTTATAGAATGTTCATTCGACGTGTGGAAAAAAAAGTGGAAGATACTTAGGGATATGCCGACATACAGTTTGACAAAGCAACGAGACATTGTGATTGCAACAATGACATTGCATAACTACATTCGCAGACATCCATCCCGCTCAGACATTCATTTTCGTGCTTGTGATGTAGACGAACATTTCATTTATCCAGCGGGTCTTCAGAACAGAACTGGTCAAAGTAATGTTGACTCAAGTGAAGACGATGTTAGAGGGATTCGGGTAGCAGTGGATGAGATGGTGACATTGCGTGACTCAATTGCTGAACAACTGCATCGAGCTTGAACACATTTTTCATATTTCTAAAAAGTTTACAAGTAATGTGAAGTATCTGTATATGTTTGAACTGCGCCTTACGGTAACAGTCATTGCCGACGGTTAATAAAAAAAAATTTGTTTGTTTCCATTTAATTATTTTTAATAGTTTAATATATATAATAATAATTAGAAAAAAAAATTCAACCGCAGATCTCCATTTCCAACCGCAGTATTGTCAAACAGTTCTCTGTTTTGAACAGCTCTGCAAACGCAGACTAGCCAAACAGAACTCCATTTCCAGCATCTAGTTTCCAACAACTCCATTTACAAATCTGCATTTACAACAGCTCATTTTACAACCGCAGCCGCTCTAGCAAATGAAGCCTAAGCAAGTTTGTTAGAAAATGGAAACAAATTAAGGACATACAAATCCGACCTGATTACTTCATTACTGGTTTCTTCCGATTGAGTTCGTGCAAAAATACGCACGAGTTTCTAATTACGCATTGATATATCTTGTTGAATTGTGAACTATGTACAAAAAGAAAATCAATCTCAATGAGCATAAAACACTCTGTCTCGAGAAGGAATGGGGTTATGGTTCATAGGAATAGGACCAGATCTACATTAATAAAGCTTGTTACGTCACCAATAGGACCAGGTTTGCTAAGGGGGAGATGGCTAGAGGTTTCTTCGGCGTCTTCTCTAGCATCTGCAGCCGGCCGGTGGAGCTAGGGGAGAGATATATCCGGCAGTGCAGGGCGCGAATAAGGGAAGCTCGGGCTTGCGGCTCCCCGGAAATGGGAGACATAGAAGGGGCTTCAGTTAGAGGTGAAAATGTAGGGGTTTTTAATTAAGATCCGGTTCATGCGATTGTAACCGCTTGATCGGTGAAAATAGGTTTCCCAAAACGGAGCCTTAGAGTTTATTTTGATTTTTTTAGGAGAGCTACGAACAACCAGTCAGGGGCTGCGTATATAAATCCTCTTTCCTGTTAGGGAGAAAACTAATCACCTTATCTTGCTGGTACATTAGTTGAACAAAAAAAATTTAGTGCAAAACCCATTAATCAAGCAGCTCAAATAAAATTTTTAATTTGACTAAAATTATTTTGAGGTGAAAAAATAATTTAAATGTGGATATCAATAATAGATATATTACTATATATGTTTAGTTTAATTTTTTGTTCTAACTTTGAATTTTGTTCGGATTTTTTTTCTTTTTGAAATCATTTTTTGTCATCTGCTCTAATAAGCTTGATCTAGAACGCTTCGGGTAATATAAATAAACGCAATCCAGTCGAACCCTACATGACCGTTTTGCTCAGATCAATACGTGCATATTATTGTATTTTTTAGAATAATTAATCTGTCGAGATTAGATATTGTTTCCATTAATTATTCACAATGCAATCACTCCTGAAATAATTCAACAGGGCGTTTTGGTGCTCCGTTTTGGGGAAACGCCGCCAGAAGGCGGGTAAACAAATGAACCTCCGGCGGCGTTTGCTCCGTTTCCACCCGCCCGCCTTGAGAAACGCCCCAAAAAGATCAGTTTGGAGCAGCCACCTCCCCCCTCCGTTTCGAACACTCTGTTTCCACCCGCAGGATCCACCCGCTGTTAGAGCGCTCGAAGCATCCGCGTGACCATCAAGTTTGGAATGGCCTCCCTGTTGCCCCCAGCAGGGGTATTTATAGGCGAAACCCTAAATCCCCGACTACGGGTTTGGATGCCTAACGGATCCTAAACGACCCGTTAAGGAGTCCACTAACACTTAAATAAATATACCTCAACAATCTCCTCTTATATTGTATATAAGTGTTAGCATAAGAAAAATGGTTACTTATCTAATAGTTAATAATGACCAAACAAAAGAGTTTTTCCAGAAATATAAATATGAGTTTTAGATAACAAAATGTTAAACTCAAACCAAATGTTCCAAACATGAAATAAAGCAAGAAATTGGAAAGCTCAAACTGATAATTGATCTAGGCGAATAGCAGATCATCATCATCTGGGTCAAAATCAACTGTCACTCCTCCAATCTCCATTTTTCCTGCAAACAATTACAACAAGAATGTCATGAGACAAATCTCTATGAATTCAAACGTTTGCAGAAATAAAGTGATTAGTTCTAACAGCTGGTGAACTTAATACTCTAACTGGGAGGAAAGCATCCCAAAACAACATCTCTATCTAATTTACACAAAATTAGATTAATTGATTTCATAAAATCAAACCATGTTCTTTCGATTATTAAGATTATTATTAACATTCTACAATTGTGCTATATCATCAAGTTTGGAATGATACAACAAGCTGTGACTATTATATCATCAAGTTTGGAATGATATAACTAATAATCATAATATCAGGGCACATATCAACAACCTCAGTATTCCTTTTTGGAATGATACCCAATTCAGCCTTTGACAAAGAATAATTACGTAAGTCATCAAGTTTGGAATGACTGTCAACTATCTCACCTCTAGCTTTCATCAGATAACATCTGAAATACTTTAGTGTGCTCAACGTAGATGTTAGAATGTAAGCAGACAACGGTTCTTAAATTTAAAACATAAGCTGGGTATTAAGTCCTCTTAAATGGACGTTAATCTCATCTCCCCTGATGTTTTAGATGTGAGAACCTTACATAAGCCCTTAGTAAGGACAACTGCAATATTATCTTTTGATCTCACGTCCAATAGGAAGATTATCCCCTGACTGGTGAGATAGGTCAACCATGTCTGTTTCATCCTTAGTTGCCTTCGCTTTCCATTGAACAACGTGTTTGTAGCAATGGTATTTGTGCCTTGATTGTCACAATAAATCGAAATAGAGTTCATTTTTAGACTCATCATTGTAATGTCCAATATTAGATCTCTTATCCACTCTGCTTCTTCTCCAGCTCAAGCGAGAGCATAGAGTTCCGATTCTATAGAGGATAGTGCAATGCACGTTTGCCTCTTACACTTCCAAGCTACTGCAGCTCCTCCTAGTGTAAACACAAAACCACTAGTGGATTGACAATCAGCTATTTCCGAGCAGCAAGATGCGTCGGAATACCCTTCAAGCACTGGAGGATGTCCACTGTAACATAAATCATACTTCTCAGTATACTTTAAGTATCTCATTAGTCTGTCTAAGGCGTCTTAGTGGTCCTTCCCAGGGTTATTGGTGAATCTACTCAACATGCCGACCGTAAAGACTATGTCAGGTCTAGTGCAGGTAGTAGCGTACATAAGACTTCCTATGAGTTTGGAATAATCCAACTGTCTAATAGCTGAACCTTCATTCGATTTCAGTCTACTGTTATAATCGTATGGAGTCTCAGCCTTTTTGCTCGTATCATAACCCCACTTTTCCAGTAGATTCCTAATGTAGTGACTTTGACTCAGGATAATACCCTTGTTTGTGAAGTTCACTTCTATTCCTAGGATGATTTTCACCTCACCTAGGTCTTTCATGCTAAATTGTGCCGTCAAGACAAATTTCACGTCTTTCAACTCAGACTGAGCAGTGTCCAGAATTAGCATGTCATCAACGTACAAGCATATGATGGCTACTTTATTTTCACTTGTTCTTACGTACATACATTTATCTGATAGACTGTATTTGAAACCAAAGCCTTTTACACATGTGTCAAATTTTTCATGCCACATTTTAGATGCTTGTTTCAATCCGTATAGTGACTTAATCAACTTACAGACCTTATTTTCTAGACCTTCTATGACGAACCCTTCAGGCTGGTGCATGTAGATCTCCTTAGTCAGATCTTCATTCAGAAATGCAGTCTTGACATCCATCTGATGAACAGTGTAGTGTTCAATAGATGATAGTGCGAGAAGAATCCTAATTGTCGCATAGTGACATACATGTGAGTATATATCAAAGTAGTCTACACCACTCACTTGAGTGAAGCCTTTGGCAACTGGACGTGCTTTTTATTTTGGGATACTCCCATCAGGATTTAACTTCTTTCTCAGAACCCACTTATTGCCAATGGTTTTAGCCCCTTTGGGCAAATCGACCAAAGTCCATGTGTTGTTCTGCATGAGAGAGTTCATCTCTTCGTCTATGGCTTCTTTCCATAATAGAGAGTCTCTAGATCGCATCACTTCCTTATAAGTGGATGGATCAGCTTCAACTTGGTAAGTCGTGAAGTCTGTACCGAAGCTTTTAGGCATTTTCTCTCAACTAGATAGCCTTCTGGTATCTAAACCACTCGTGTCTACATGCTCAGTGTCAGAGTTAAGTTGTCATGGCTCAACTAAAGGCTCAATACTAGTGGCTGGCAGACCTCGCAGTGTTAGGTTCTTGTCCTTAAGGAACTTATCCTCAAATAAGACAGCGTCTCTTGATTCTATTACAGCATTAGTGGAGAGATCCAGAAACCTGTCTACAGCACTATCATCTGCACATATTAGGTAGACGCAGGTATTAGTCCTGGGTCCAATCTTTGCTCTTCTAGAGTCTGGTATCCTAACATAAGCGATAGAGCCACAAGTCTTAAGATTGTTAAATCTAGGAGGCCTCTTAAACCAAAGCTTGTAGGGTGTCTTAGTCAACTTTGCATGTGGAACTTTATTAAAAATGTGATTTGACGTGAGCACGACTTCACCCCAATAGGTCGCAGGCATGCCAGCAGTCAGCAACATAGAATTCAACATTTCTGTTAAAGTTCTGTTTTTCCGTTCAGCAATGTTGTTGGATTGTGGGGAATATGGAGCGGTGGTTTCAGGGATTATGTCATTGCTGGCAAGGAAGTCTCTGAACTCCCCCGAGACGTATTCTCCTCCTCTATCACTTCTTAGCCTTTTAATTTTCATGTCAAGTTGATTTTCAACCCTATTTTTGAAAATACGGAATTTTTTAAATGCTTCATCTTTGGTTTTAAGAAGGTAAATGTGACTGAATCTAGAGTAGTCGTCGATAAATGTTATCATATACTTCCGACCGCCTCGAGTGACAAAACTTTTGTAGTCACAAATATCGGAATGTATTAACTCTAGCAATTGTGTGCTCCTAGAAACCTGACTAAAAGGTGTTCTAGTTATCTTAGTTTGAGCACAAATTTCACATTTTTCAAATTTGGTTTTTGTGTCGCGGGGTATGTTGTGAGTTCTAGCTAGCAGGAGAAGTTTTCTATAATTGACGTGTCCTAGTCTTGCATGTAAAGTCTTAGGATCTATCAGATTAGAGCTAACCTGATTTACTACTTCGTGTGCTCGACTCAGCCTATACATCCCGTTAACGACATATGCGCAGTCAAAGTAATGTGAGTGAACCATTAGGGTTACCCGACCACCACTAATGTTAAAAGACATACCCGCATCGCACAACAGACTAATCGAAATTAAATTAGCAGTTAATGTCGGTATAAATTTAACATTTTTCAAAGTTAGAGTCTTACCTGAGGAGAGAGTCAGGGTAGCATTGCCAACCTTCAGCACGTCATCTACAGCTCCATTCGCAACAGTGACAGTCTCTTCCATCTCTTTTGCATCCTCCAGAAGCTTTGGATTATGGCAAACGTGGCAGATAGCACCTGAGTCGAACCACCACTCTGAACTGGCCGTCCCGTTACCGACCATGACAACAAAGTCGGTAGACGCAGTCTGATAAACCATGTTGGCTTGATTATCAGTCCTTGGTGTGCTGGATTCGCCCCGTTTGGGCTGTCGGCACTCGGAGGCGCAGTGACTCCACTTATTGCAATTGTAGAACTTGCCTTTGAATTTCTTCTTTATCTATTTGCTGGTGGCAGCAACTGCGGGTGCACTGGTCGGTGGGCGAGTCTTTCCAGGCTTAGGCTTCCGCTTAGGATGCGTGATCATGTTAACAGTAGAGGACTGCTTGCTGATCGTCTCTATAGCGTGCCTAGTCCGGTTCTCATCCTCAATGCAGATTAAGCGCTTGAGGTCTTTAAGACTCATCTGCGTCTTCTTCCGGTACATCTCAGTTCTGAAGGAATACCAGGTCGTGGGCAATTTGAAAATGATCGCCCCTGCAACAAATCCATCTGGCAGAGGGATGTTCTCACTGTTGAGCTTGTCCACCAGATTTTCGAACTCAACAACCTGTGGCAGGATTTCCCTTTCCTCAGTGAAGGTGAATGCCATAAACTTGTCCACCAGGTGCGTCTTGGACATGTTCTCCTCCTCCTTGAATTGCTCCTCTAAGGCTTCCCAGATCTCCTTGGCCCTTTGCATCTTGTCGTATGTCTCTACAAGCCTGTTGGAGAGACAATTCAGGATGTAGTCTCTGCAGAAGTCTTCGTCGTTGATCCATTGATCTTCATCTTCGCTTCCTTTGAATTATTCAAAAACAGTCTGCATTGTGTAGAAGATGTTCAGGTACTTCATGTCGAACTGCGTGTTTCTCTTCCAGGCACTGTACTCAGCGTTGGAGAATTTCTCCAGCTTGATCATCGGCACAGGAGACGACAGATTATTTGCTTTCAACATTGTGGGTTCCTACTAGATGACTTGGAGCGCCACTAGCAACCTAGAACAAGTGCAGTAAAACAAGAAAGAAATCACCTGAGCGAGGCAACGACAGTCTTCGGATCCAATCCAGTAAAATTGCTCGCTCCTCCTCTTCGGTTGAAAGAAATCACCGAAGACTATCCCGATCAGTAAACTCAATAAAGAGACCACGAGGTTGATCTCTTTCTCCAACAGAAAAAGAATCCAGCAATGAACGCCAAAGCAAGATCCAGTTGATCTGGCTATCGGGCTCTCAGTCCTAGATCGGCTACAACAAGAGACGGAGTGATCATGTATGTTGTAATCAGGAGCAGCGGGTGATTCCACTATCGTGCCCTAGATCCGACGGCAACAAAAGACCATCCAGATCTCCCTTGCAAGCGACGAAGAAGAAACACCAGGCGGAAACCCTCTCACAGGCTTCTCTATCCAGATCGAACGGGAAAACCCGCAACAGAGGAGGACCGGCGGGCCTTTTTCTCCTTTTACCGATCGGCAGCAACCAGAGCGGAAGAATCGCCCAGGAGCAGTGGCGCTAGACTCGCGAACCGGCTTTCTCCACCTCTTTTGGCGACGGGGCCGAACTTCGAGCCCTCTTCTGCGATACCAGTCGGCGATCGGCGGCTACAACGAGAACGAAAGGGGCGGATTGATTTCACTAATCGGGAGATCGACCGATCGTTTCTCCAGGCGGCGATATCGTGAGAACTAGAGCTGGCGGAAGCAATCCTTGTTCGATCCGATCCCGATCTACAACAGCAATGAAGCCGACGACCGAGAAAATCGCGAACGGGAGAATCGTCAGCGACGGCTACGGGAGCGGGAGACGGAGCGGGGCTAGGGCAAACGAAGGAAAATCTTCGAGAATGTTAAAGTGCTCGAAGCATCCGCGTGACCATCAAGTTTTGAATGGTCTCCTCGTTGCCCCCAGCAGGGGTATTTATAGGCGAAACCCTAAATCCCCGACTACGGGTTTGGATGCCTATCGAAACCTAACCGACCCGTTAAGGAGCTCATTAACACTTAAATAAATATACCTCAACACCCGTCACCGCCGAAACAAATGAAGTTGATAGCACACATAAACAAATGAATTTGGAGCTCTAAATTTAGGAGCAAAAATGAGCACATAGAACTAACATGGACCTAAGAGTGACCATCGGGGGGCCAAGCCAACACACACAAGCATATCGCACGAACATTACTTAGTACCCTCATGCAACCTACATCAGAGCATGTTGGCGAAACTAACAAGCAAAGAGCTTAGACATAGGAGTAAAAATTCGGTCGGGGCAGCGGACCTTCCTTTAGGTCCCCATTAATGAGGAGGAGAACCTTGTAATTTTGTGGGGTTCGCAATGCACAGTAAAACTATGCACAGTGGCCCCACCTGCTCGCAGCTTTTTATTGGCTCATCGGACCTTCCTTAATTAGGTCCGCTGGGCGGACCAAAAAAAATTTCGAGACAGTGCATTATATGTTGACTCTTTGTCGAGTGGCCAAAGTGCGCATGTATTTGAGAACAAGCCTTCAATTACTCGCCGCCACGTGATTTTGCTTATTGTTTTCCTTTGTAGGGATAGATTCGAAGCGGGTTGATTCTTCCCTTGCAAAAGCAACTTAAGGTTTGCAAGTATCCTCCATTTTCGCAATTTATATTATTTTATGTCTAAGGCTTCATTTGGTTCGGCGGTGGCGGGTCGATTCGACGGGGGGAAACAAAGTGTTCAAATCGGAAGGGAAGGTGGCTGCTCCAAACGGAACTTTTTGGGGGCATTTCTCAAGCCGGGCGGATGGAAACGGAGCAAACGCCGCCGAAAATTCATTTGTTTACCCTCCTTCCGGCGGCATTTGCCCAAAACGGAGCAGTGAAACGTCCAAACAAATAGAGCCTAATTTTATGTGTCAAATGCGTTATCGTGACCTAACATCTAGTCGGATCATGTTCCTTCGTAAAAAAAAATAGACGTATTTAAACCTCTATGATTTATCATAGTATGATTTTTCTTAAGTTTGGTAAATGTATAATTTGACAGTATAAGACAATTAAATTAAATTATTAAATAGTACATAAACTTCCCATTTTTAAAGGGTGTTATATTAGCATTATATTTTTAACTATTTGCACTAAAAATTAAATTTTTAAAGATTTTTAAAGTTTCTATTAGCACCGCACTCACTTAGCTGCATCGCACTGCTGAATCTTTCATCGCGTGGATGTACTACCATCCTCCTATTTCCACAAACTTTGACGACGTAGAGCTCGCTGGAGACACCTCTGAAATCTCCACCGTCGCCTTTCTGCTCCAGAAAATCAACTTTCTCCATTTCTCATGCATTAAAAATACATTTTTAAGTTAAATTTTGATAGTAAGAGCTTGCAAAAATAAGGATTGTTCGTTCGATATTTCTATTTCTAGAAAAAAATGGAGAAAAGAAGAGTATGAGCCTGATGATCCTTAAGTATCTTTGAGTCTTATGAAGAATCACAGAATGCTTGCGGATAGCCAACTTCCTAAAAATACGCTTGCTTATAAAAAACTGCTTACAAATAGCCAACCTCTTAAAATTATGCTTGCGACATCCATTAGTGCGGATAGCCACAAATACGTTCATAATATCAGCCCACATTTTAAATATAATTAAATGGCATCTAAAATATTTTATTATTTCTAACTCTAATCACGATAATTTGTCAACCGGTTTTCGACGCGAGTCAACAGCCCGTACTTTTCAACAATATTTCACTCTTCCCAAACTAACCTCATATCCAATTAAAGCCGGTCAAGGGTTTACGGCATCGAAATTTGACCGTGAGTCGAGAATGGCAACTCGAGGGTATTTTCGGGATATTGGGGATAACCCTACTACGGGGCGGTCCAGCAAATGTGGCAGGTCAAGCGGACCAAGCCGGTCAAACACGAGGACCAAAGCAAGTAGGTAGAAGAAGCGGACCAGAATTTGAATTGGACGAATGTGGTGGTTTAACATTAGATCGATCGGGTTGATTGAACCGTCATAAATAATTACTAAATATAATTTTTTTTGATAATTATTATGGACAAATCAATTTTGAATAAATGCAAATCAATTTTACAAATAAACGAAAATTTATAAGTGCAAATCAATATAGATTTTTTAGAAAAATTATTTAGCAAAATAAGAACAAATAATTTAGCAACAATATTATAAAATATAATATATTACAAAAGTTTCAAATTTATCATAAAAATTTTCTTTTGACGATGAGTGTACCTTTTCGACGTTCTTTTTCTTCGCTGGAGAAATACGAAAAAAATGATGAAAATGAGAAATATAAAAAGAAATATTTAAATCTACTGCTTGCTTCAAATCAAAAGAGCTGAAGATGAGCGAGAATGTTCGACGCAAATAAATCTAGAGCTCCCGCAGTGGTCAAAAGAGAGAATGTGTGGTAGGTGTCATGTCATATGACTTGCGGTAGCGGCGGGGTCGACGGCAGCGGTGGTTGCGGCGGCGAAGAGTGAGGCGTCGACGATGTCGTCGCGTATGACTCGCTCTTGTCGACATGATGGGAAAATAGTTTGCCCCTATCAATTTTACCGTAACATTTAAAATAATTATTGAAGAGTTTTTATTTTAAAAGTTTATTTGCACCTATCCAAAATAGATTTGCCCATAACAATTTCCTTTTTTATTATTATTCAAATTGCAAATGGCCGAGGATGCGCCCGTGTTGGCATCCGAGGTTGCCCTCTCGAAGAATTCGTCGATGTCGTCCGTGAAAGACCGCGCTTCAAAGATGTTGAACTTGCAAAATGAAGACGAAGGAGAAATTTTAGAGATGTAGAAATGGAAGAGATAATGGTCTTAGGCTCCATTTGGGGGGACTTAGGCTCCGTTTGGCACGATGGTGGCTGTCGTAAAGGCATGAATTAAACCGTCATTTGTTCAGTGTCTTCTAACAAACATCATCCATTTTAACATAAAAGTGGATTAAGTTCTTTAGGTGGACGTTAAAAAATGACAATTTAACCCCCATATTTATGACTGTCATTACCGTGTCAAACGGAGCCTTATTTTCACCAGTAAAGTGGTTACAGTTGCATGAACCAGATCTTAATTAAGGTCCGGTTCATACGATCCTAACCGCTTGACCGGTGAAAATAAACCCCACTAAACGGAGCCCTAATGTGATCTAATGTATGAATGCTGCCATTACCAAGGTTGAGGATGGAGAATGTGCAGTGTAGAATCATGAGGCAATGTGGAGGGGCGAGCTGATGTGGAAGCTTTGTCTAGCAATCCTGAATTATGCGCGTGGTCGTCACGGTTGCTGGTTGAAGTGTTGACGAGAGAGTGAGAATGACAACGGAACCGTGGCATAGGTATCGGGCGTGCGGAGGAACCCGGAGATCTAACTAAGCGAGAAAATGCCGCGAGGGAATGCCGGGCAGTCTAAATCATGGGTTTTGAGTTGGGTTTCACGTGAAATTCGACGGCAACGACTTTATCTTGGTGGCTTTCGAAATAGATCGGACCTTGAGGATGAAATGGTCGACCACGTTACACCTTAATGAGCATTATTACATGACTACATTCATAACAGATTCCTTAAATAATAAGCTTATAATAAAATTATTATTATATTATTATAACAATATTGAGCATAATTATGATTTGGAAATCATGTCCTAAGTTTAGGTGAGCTGTATTATAAACAATTTTTTTTAAAAAAATGCATTTTTAAAAACATATATATTTATTTAAAAATGTCCTTTTCAAAGAGGGAGCCCATAAATAATTTAGGGTATATTTAAAATAGTGGATTTATATAAGTAGCCAACGAATTGATATTTGCAGCCCAAAGATAATGGCAGACCAAATTGATATTCGCAGCTTATTTTATAATAGCAGCCCAACCTAGAATAGACAATCTCTTTCTGCTCTCTGTTCCCCCTCCTAGTTGATTAGCACCAAGCTCGCTTCCATCTATTCGGGCTGTCGGGTCAAGGGCATCAAGCGGAACAGAGGATCTCAACCTTTATGCGTCCCGCTTGGTTCTCCAGCACCTGTACAGCGACAATCCACCCAATGGTGGCAAACAGAAGCAACGGTCAGCGTTCAGCTGACCAAATTATAACGACCCTACCCCTTTTCAACTATTAGTGGAGTTGAGCTTGCGTCAAACTCCACTAATCGTTGCACGGTGGACCATATCTAGAACAATAGCGCTGTTCTCTCGTCCAACTGCGCTTCAACTATTGGAATCCATGTCGCTGATAACGCGCCGACTGATCTGTATATGTCTGTATAATAGGAAGAAGCTGCATAAAAGACATTTAATCCGGTGAAGTTGGATGCATCGGCTTATACTGCGGAGGTCAAGGAACAGAGCAAGCAGTCAGCTCGAAGCCCGCTTCAATTTCTGCTGACTGTTGCGACGCGGCCATCCCCTCCTCCGCACTGTCATTAACTGCTGTAGGCTGCCTTGTGCTAGTGGAGGAACTAGATGATTTAATTGTGGGGGACGAAGTAGCTGCAGAGAAGGGCCTGGCCGAGCACATTTCAGAGAAGTGGGCCGAGCTCAGAGAGCAGGACAAGTAGATCGGCTCCGAGATCAGGCCGCTTGCAACATCAAGGAGAGTAAGAGTTTAGGGTTTTAATTTTATATTTGTTCTGCGAATATCCATTCATGAGCTGCTAATCCGACTCCCCTATATTCTCCTTTTTTCGGCGAAAATAAATGTCCCGCGTGTCGTAAGGTGGACCCGACTCCAGAAAAGCTTTACCTTAGGACTTTGAGGGGGTGGGCCCGGCCCATTATTGACCAATTAGGATGCGTCGCCTCAATGCATGGCGTGAGATGAAGGCCTGAAACTGGTCGGGCCCGCCGTGAGAGAGATGGAGGTTTAACGGGCCAAATGAAGAGAATGGGCTATTTTTGAAAACGACTGAACATAACAAAACAGGGACCATTTGACTGCTACAGTTCTTTGGTTAATAATTTTACCAGTTTAGTCCTGACCTTTTCTCTCTTTTGCGGGGCTAAATAGGTAATTTTGATACAGTATGGATTGAGGTCTCGTGTGGAGGGGCGGATGCTGATCGGTAGGCAGTTGCCGCTCGTTTGGCGAGGCCTCGGCCGAGCACAGGATCTGCCCCGTTCAATGAAATCTGCGGATTTCCGCCGCGGGGAGGCCAATCTGATTGCGGTGGCCTCTATGCGGATGATGGAGCTCGACAGAGGATAGCTTGCTAAGCTGGGACGGCGATCCCATTCTGTGAGAAGATTGTGATCGTGTCAGTCCCCGAGGGATTCCACGAACCCGTGCTCAACTACTACACGGGAAAAGATATCCTCCTCCAACACTTACAATGGTTCGATGACGTACTTTTAATTTTTCCTATGACTTACGAATTTATGTACTGCTTTTTTGCGATCATCTTAAGGGGAAGGCAAGAGATTGATTCCACCAGCTGCCCTCGGGTTCTATCTACTGCTTCGAGGATCTAAGCCAAGAGTTAATATTGCGGTTCACAACAACAACAACACTCAAGCTTTTATCCCACTATAGTGAGGTCGGCTATATCTACTGCTCCGAGGATCTAAGCCAAGGGTTAATATTGCGGTTCACAACAACATTCAAGCCTTTATCTCACTATAGTGGGGTCAGCTCTATGGATCTTTTGTCACCATTGTGCTCTATCTTTTGTCATAATCTTACTAATACCCAAGTATGTCATGTCTTTCCTTATAGTTTCATTCCAAGTCTTTATTGGTCTACCCCTCTCGTTTAATATGTCTAGTGACTAGACTCTCACAACGCCTAACAAGTGCCTCTAATGGTCTCCTTTGTACGTGTCCAAACCATCTTAGACAAGCTTCTCGCATCTTCTATGCAATTGGTGCTACTCCGGTCTTATCCCTGATACTTTCATTCTTAATTTTATCCAATCTCGTGTCCACACATCCACCTAAGCATTCTCATCTCCGCAACTCTCATTTTTTGCTCATGTACACAATTCACTGCTCAACACTCAGAACCATAGAGCATCGCGGGTCTAATTGCAGTACAGTAAAGCTTGCCCTTAAGTTTTAGTGGTACTTTACGATCACATAAGATCCCTGACGTGTTTCTCCACTTCAACCAACCCGCTTGGATTCTGTGTCACATCTTTATCAATACCTCAGTTTTTTTGAACTATCGATCCAAGATATTTAAAACACTCACTACGAGAAATATTTTGATCACCCAACTTAATAACGAACTCATCTGTCCTTCTTGTACTGCGAAATTTAAGCTCCATATACCCTGTCTTTGCCCTGCTCAACCTAAAACCCTTCTTTTCTAAAGTATCTTGTCAAGATTCAAATTTTGTGTTTACACCCTCGCGCATCACATCAACCAAAATGATATCATCCGCAAACAATAAACACCACGACATTGCTTGTTGAATATGTCCGGTGAGCTCATCTAAGATAAGGGTAAAGAGCTAAGGGCTTAAAGCTGAACCTTGATGTAAGCCAACAGTGCTAGGGAATTCCTGTGTTAATCCTCCAGATGTCCTCACCCTTGTCAATGAATTTGTATACATATCTTTGATTATGTCAATATATGATACATTTATACCTTTTTTTCCAAGACTCTCCAAAAGATCTCTCTTGGAACTCTATCATAAGCATTCTCAAGATCAATAAACAGCATATGCAAATCTTGTTTTCTTTCTTGATAGTTGTCAATGAGTCTCCTCAAGAGATATATTGCTTCCATGGTTGACCTCCCTGGCATGTTTCCAAATTTATTCTCCGAGATGTTAGTCTCGTCTTAATCTTCTTTCTATTACTCGTTCTTATAGTTTCATAGTATGACTCATCAATTTAATTCCTCTGTAATTAACACAATTTTGTATCTCTTTTATTCTTATACAAAAATACCAAGATACTTTTCTCCATTGATCTGACATTCTCTTTGACTTCAGTATCTTAATGAAAAAACATATAAGCCACAAAATTCATTCATTTCCTAGACATTTTCATACTTTGATTGGTATATCGTCTGACTCAACCGTCTTTCCATTTTTCATCTTATTTAGAGCATTTTTTACCTCTGATACTTGAATTTTACGATAAAACGTTATATTCTTATACAACTATGATTTACTTAACTCTTACATGTTCAATTCATAGCCCTTTGTTTCATTATAGAGTTAATAAAATATCTTTTTCATCGATCTTTAATATTCACATCATCCGTCAAAACTGTATCGGTCGCATCTTTTTATGCATTTTACTAGACTTAAATCTCTTGTCTTTCTTTCTCTAGCTCGGGTAATTTTATATATGTCACGCTCTCCATCTTTGTTATCTAGTCGCTTATAAAATTCTTCATAAGCTTGACTTCTTGTTTTACTTGATGTCTGTTTAATTTCTTTTTTTGGTGACTTTATACCTGATTAAATTTTCATCATTCCTACAAGCGCAGAGTGATTTAGAGCTAATCATCTTTGACCTCACTTTGTCTTGCACTTTCTCTTTCCACCACCAAGATTCTTTATTTGAGGGAACACGACCTTTTGATACTCCAAGCATGTTCCTTTCACTTATCCTTAAAGGTGAGACATAACTTCCCATGAGACATTAGGTTTAACATAAGGGTCATCAACTAATTGTTTCATAACTGTCTTCTTAAAAGCAATCTGTTTTTTCATCTTCAAGTTCCACCACCGAATTTTTTGCAACATTTTTGTTCTTGTCTTAAATTTATTATATTTAATTTGTACATCTAACACCACTAATTTATGTTGTGTTGTCAAACTTTCTTTTGGTATGACTTTGCAATCTTTACAAATCATTTTTTTCCATTTTGCGAGTCATAAAATAATCAATTTGTGACACATTTGAGGCGCTTTTAAATATAATTAAATGTTCTTCCTTATTCCATATATGTCCATTTAAGTCTCCTTCTATGAATATCTTCTCTCTTTGTGATTTCTCTTACTAAATCATCTAAGTCTTCCAAAAATTGCACTCTAATAGCTTCACTTAATCTTACTTATAGTGTGTAAGCACTTATCATATTAATAGTTTCATTTCCTATGACCAATTTAAGAGTTAAAATTCTATCACATTTTTTACTTACCCCAACAACTTCATCATTCCAAGTAACATCCACAATAATACCTACTCCACAACTATTTTTTTTATGTACCATAATTTAAAACTTGAATTATCTAAAAATTTAGCTTTCTCACACACTCATCTAGTCTCTTGCCGACATAAAATATTTATCCTTCTCATAATCATCGTATCTACTACTTTCATCGCTTATCCCGTTAGCACACCCATATTCCAATTTTCAAACCTAAGTCGATCACAATTTCTACGACATACTTACCTAGAAAGTCTAATATTTAATATTGTGGTTCACAATATGAATATTTCCCTTTTGTAATAATAGGCCCGCTGGGCGCGACATTTTTGCTCCGAGCTCTCGACGAGTTTGGACAAACGCTACTATCATAAAATGCGTGTTTGACACGACAACAGTTATGACCGCCACAAAAAAATGGTTTTAGCATAAAAGTGAATGAAGCTCCTTAGTGAGTGAGGTCAAGCGTTCACAAACGATGGTTCATAACCAACATGTTTACAACCGCCACCACAGTGCGGAACAAGCCCCAATTTACATCCCGCCATTTTCTTGCGACAAGGTATATGAACCTATGGAGGTGAAGTGAGATTCGTGCAGGAGTGTGTATCTCTTCGGACGGCAATAAGAAGATTCTCAAGATCTAGGAAGAGCAACGGTCTCTTTTTTCGTCATACTGTTCACATGGAGGGGAAGATATTGGGCTGAAATATGCAAGTGTCGGACCCGGTTTGGTAATACTACCCCGCCTGAAGCGGGGAAGTAGAATATAGCTTAGATTCACAGTAGGTAGCAGCATCCATGGAAGAAAGTGTTCTTACATAAACTGATGGGCTCATAGGCATGTGGATAATAACAGTAATAGGCATGCGGCTAATGAGGCAAAAGTTGAAGAACAAACACAACTCAATTACAGCCCTGGTCATACATAGCAGAGAGACGGTTCTGAGGTACCTCAAGAAGATGTTTATTCTCTTTTGGTAACCATATTCTGGAAAGCGCTCAACACACACACGCGGTACTGATGGATAATACAACGACGGAAAAATAAACCATTAAATTCCCCTTCATTGGACTCGATCTCTTTATCTGTGAGGTCATGGAGGTAATCGTTAACTTTCAGGTCCTTCTGAATCAGTCATAAAAACTGCCCCAGCAGTGTCAAGCGCTTGGCGGCAGGAATGTATTTTTGTAGGTTGTTGTCTGTCAAAACTGTGTTCCACCTGGTCCTCCCACTATAGCCCCGCCTCCCCCATTCAGTAGGAAGGTGGTCGAAATCACCAACTTCTCATCCTCAGTCTCCGTAGAAGCCCTGCCTCCCCCATTCAGTAGGAAGGTGGTCAAAATCACCATCTTCTCATCCTCAGTCTACGTCGAAACGAGGATCCTTTTCATCCTTGCAAACCGCTCCTCGACCTCGGTTGGGTTTCGACCCCAAAGAATGATGGAAGGTTGAAACTCAAAATGTACTTCAACTGATACCCGGGTGCTCGCAGTTCAGCTAACGGAGCCACCACAACAACAAACACCGGGGCTGCGTCAAGAGTGGGAGGTGCAGTGCTGCAGTGTTGATGAAAAAAAATGGGCCACAAAGTCCACACTGAAGTTGATCGAGTCTGAGAGAACAAAGAGTGGACGACTACTCCAGGTTACGAATGAACAGGCGCATTAAATAAATTGACATAATGCGAGAATGATGACAATACAAATAACAAATTAATGATGGCTATGAAAACACGACCTTCCACCACAAGTACATACGCGCATATGCAAACACACACATATGCAAGGACGTGCACACACATGAGGTAAAGATGCATCAATATAAATTGAAAGCAAAGGGATCAACATGAGGTAAAGATAACAACAACAACACTCCAGCCTTTGGCTCCGTTTGGGAGGACATATTTTCACCGGTCAAGCGGTTACGACCGCATGAACCGAACCTTGATTAAGGCACGTTCATGCGGTCGTAACCGCTGACCGGTGATCCCCCCAAACGGAGCCTTTATCTCACTATAGTGGTGGTAACATGAGGTAAAGATAAGTGAAAAAAATGCTTTTGCTTAATTAATTCACAAACATGGCAGTGAAAAGTTTTAATCATAGCAGAAGACACAATGGAGATGTCTCATTGAGTTAGAGGATGGGTGTCCTAGCCAACGATACATGCATCTGAGGGTAGGGGAGAAATCCAAAGTCAAAACACATGAAGAAACAAACGAAGCCAAGACGCATGAAGGACCAAACGAAGCGTAGACACATGAAAGAACAAACAAAGATAAGACACATGAAGAAACACAATAGAGAATGCAAAGACAGTCCCTCATCCTATTAAATTTGAGGACCTACTTCGTACTGAGATCTTAAAATAAAACAAGCGCACCGGAGCAAAAAAAGGCGTCAAACAAAGCCCAAGTCTACAATGTATTGCTTGGGTGTAGATGCTATATTTGTGGTTTGAAATGAACCAAGAAATTTAATTTTTGTTTTGTTTTTTTGGTGGCGTGCAAATACCTTGTTGGCGTGAAAATAGATTTTTTGGGGGGTGCTAATGTAATATGACGGCTAATAGCGAATTCTAGGGTGCTAATATCATTGCTCTAAATCTATTATTGAAAAAAATAAGAATAAGAATGACGATATGACGTTTAGAGTTAAAATTTGCCAATTAAAATGAGAAATGCCTCGAGAATACTTTATTAGAAGAGAATGCCATGAATACTTGCATGTAACTTACAGTTAAATCAAAAATGCTGCATGGATCCACATACTAGAAAATACAAATTCATATAAATGGTAGTAAAATCAAACCTAACATCGAGTTTGTAAACCTCGCGATAACGCCAAAAAACAGATGAAGATGAAGATTCTTCAGTTTCTTGAACAATCAAGTTTAACATCACATCTTTCTCTGGAGAAACAATGCATCAAAAGTATTTTATATGCTCACAAATCAAAATTTTAATTAGTTCAGAATAGCTCTAGACTGCAGCAAGACCTAATTACATTTAAAGCCCTAATATTGATATAAATGTGCAAAATAACCTGACAACAAGAGAAGCTGAAGAGCACTTTACCATGTTTCTAATATCAGATCTTGGGAATTTCCAATTCTGCTGGCCTGTAGGTCCATCATAAATAGCCTAAAATAGTATTAGCTGGCATGAGCTTTGGTGTAGAGATCTGCAGCAGTAGATAGTGATTGTATTGTCACAGAAAATCCTGGTCCCATCTGCAATATAAGATTGATTCTGGAGTTATTAGAGAATATTTCATGATTGCACTAAACGCACAAGATGGGAGAAAATGGTGAGGGTACAATGGTAAACTGCCTGGGGGTAATACTCAAAGAATTTATAATTTAAATTATTAGCTTACAATCTTCCAGTCATTACATTAAATAGCTTCATTTTGAAACTGAGCTCACTTTTTGTTAGGATTTTAAGGCGCGCATTCTTTTTATTCATGAAATATTTTGAAATTAAAACTAGTTAAAATTTTTAATAATTAGATATGAGCAATTATTTTAACGTAAATTAAGGATATAAAATAAAAAGTATATAAATTTGATCAAATTATAATTACACAAGAGAGATTGAGAATGCAATATTTCGAGATAAAGCTCTTTAATTTTATTGTTATGAGATTTTAAAGTTTGTATTCATCATTGTGGGGGGTAATATACAGTATATGAGAATGATTGGAAGTCCGTGGTAATTTCTTTTCTTCCAAATTAGACTAAAAATAGAAACTTTTCATTTTTAAGGCAAAATGTTACCGAACTACACGATGACGAACCACCATGGCAAGTCTACACGAGCCGAGCGCGTATATCGCAGAGGCTCACCGAAACCGCGGAAGATATTTAATATTAAATATGTTGCTATGTTTGCTTGTTGCATTTTTAGTATTTCTTATTTTCAGTATTTCCTTTTGTATTTGCTCATCGCCACTATAAGAGGGCATGCGAAACTTGTATTTCTTTATCATGGATGAATGAATGTTTTTCTCTTCTCTCCTCTCTAACCCTAACTCTCCCCCCTCTCTTCCTTTCTCTCTCTCCTCTCCCTCTCCCGTTCACCTTCTCCTAGCCGATCGTACGCCTCCGCCCCGGGTTCCTATCAAACTGGTCCTACCTGCCCTTTCCAGCCCGCGCCGCAGCCCAACCCGCATTCCCGCGCCACAACCCCATCTGTATCCCGCGCCACATCCCACGCTGCATCCCCGCAACCCACCCCGCAAGCCGCGCCACACCCCGTCCGCACCGCAGACCAGCCCGCAAGCCACGTCGGACCCCCCTCCGCACCGCAGAACGCGTCGCACGGGACAGCCACCCCAACCCCGGATGCCCGT
Source organism: Platanthera guangdongensis (assembly GCA_039583875.1). Classification (NCBI taxonomy): domain Eukaryota; kingdom Viridiplantae; phylum Streptophyta; class Magnoliopsida; order Asparagales; family Orchidaceae; genus Platanthera; species Platanthera guangdongensis. Next base: position 196,470,116 of record CM077148.1, read on the forward strand.
CGTTCCAGGCTGCTGTGCCGCACCGTACCATGGCACCGACGACCCGATCGGCTACCGAAGCCCCATCGGAGAATGTCAACGAGGCCCTCCTACGCTGTGTCGACGCCCAGGAGTCCCTTGTGGCCTCCATGCATGCCTCCATGCTCTCCCTTCACGCCAACATTGATGCTCTCCAACCTTCTGCCGCCTCGTACGCCAGCGGATTCGCGTGCCCGGCCTCCGACACGTCCATCCTCGGGGTGTCCCCGCTATCGCACAACGCAGATGCCGCACCCCCTATTTTCCATGGCCGCTCAGCCTTTGCCTTGGACCTCCCCACGTTCACCAGGGTGGACCCGATTGGGTGGATCGCCAACGCGGAACAGTACTTTGACTTTCATCACACCCCCGAGCAGGACAAGCTATCTAACGCCGTCGTAGGACTCGATGGCTCCGCCCTACATTGGGGTCGATGGCTCCAAACCCGGCCATCTACTGGTCAGAGATCAAGCAGGAAATGATCTGCCGCTACGACATCAGTTACACCGGCTCCGCCATCGAACAACTGTGTGGGGTACGTCAAAGCGGTGCACTAGATGACTACATCGACGAGTTTGTGGCCCTCGTCATCCATTTTTCGGGTTTACCACTGGATCATTATCTCGGCTTCTTCTTCATGCAGGCCTCCTGCCACACATCTGCTCCTGCTTCGCACTCATCACCCCAGGACGGTGTCTGAAGCCCCAAACATGGCCCGCCTCGTGGAGGCGGATTTGGCTCCTCGACACGCGCCACTTCCAGGCAGACTCCTACCGGGGGGCGACCGTGGCGGATCGCTACACCACCAGACTCAAGCCCCCCAGGCCCCTCCAGTTGCTCGGCCAACCCGATCGGCCTCCCCCCAACGGTCTCTACCCGCGAGTTTGATGAGCATTGATGCAAAGAACTGTGTATCCGGTGCCGACAGCCCTACTCCCCAACCCATGTCTACACGATCAAGGAATTTTCGCACCATCATCGTGAACTTTGAACTAGAGATCACTTTGGCAGATTTCGAGGACCTCGAAATCACGAAAGTCACCACCGATGGCACTACTGACACGACCTTTCACCAGTTGGAGCTCCCTTGTTTTTTTCGTGGGCGGCATTTCAGGGTCGTAAACTATGAAATTGGCGGGCAAGTTGGGCGACCGCCACATTGTCATCATGGTGGACAGCGGAGCGAGCCACAACTTCCACTCCGCTGATCTGGCCCACCAATTCTGCCTCCGATGGAACCCTCGCCAGATTTTACGGTCAGTTTGGGCGATGGCCGTCGGCGCTCGATCCAGGGGAGTTGCCCATCCGTTCCACTTTCAGTAGGCCCTTACTCGATGACAACAGATTTTTACATTTTCGGCCTTGGCAGAATCGACGTCATCCTGGCGTGGCATGACTATGGACGCTGGGCAACGTGCGGGTCAACTGGCGAACCATGACAATGTGGTTTCTCTAGGACGATCGAGAGTGTTGCCTGGTGGGGAGGCTGCCCTACTCTGCTCCCCCGTCTCCTCCCGCACGATTCAGACGACGCGGACGTCGACTTCTCAGAATGGCTCTGGTCCATCTCGGACGCTGCGCCATACCGGCTACATCATCACCACCGGCCTTGCAGGACGTCCCTGTCCGAGTTTGTGGACCTCTTCACGATACCGTCCGGCTTGCCACCATCCCAGTCACACGATCATGCCATCCTTTTTCAGCTTGGCGTGTCGGCAGTGTCGATCCGCCCGTATCGCTATGGGCACATGCAGAAGGACGAGATCGAGAGGCTCGTACATGACATGTTGATGGTTGGCCTTATCCGGCCCGTTCAAGCCATTTCTCCAGCTCGGTCCTCTTGGTCAGGAAGAAAGGACGGCAACTGATGCTTTTGTGTGGACTACCGGGAGCTCAACAAAGCCACAGTTCCAGACAAGTACCTGATTCCGGTGATACAAGAGCTTTTGGACTAGCTCCACGGCGCCACCGTTTTCACCAAGATGGACCTTCGTGCGGGCTACCATCAAATTCACGTTCGGCGGCCGCAGACGTCGCCAACACGGCTTTCCGAACCCATGATGGCAACTACGAGTTCCTGGTTATGCCTTTGGCTTGACCAACGCGCTAGCCACCTTACAGGACACGATGAATGACATTTTCCGATCGTTACTTCGCCAGCATGTACTTATTTTTTTTCGACATCTTGGTCTACAGTTCTTGGCAGGAGCACCTTCAGCACATCCGACAAATACTGGCTACTCTTCGGCACCACCGGCTCAAGCTCCACCTAAGTTATCAAAGGCGCAAGGCACATCGAGGCGCAAAGAGCCCCTGGAGCCTAGGCGCAAGGCGCAGCGCGCGCCTGAGGTACGTGAGGCGCAAAAATTGGGGAAAAAGGAAATTGAGTGAATTATTTCAGCGAATTGGCGCCCCAATTCGCTGAAATTGTGCGAATGGGCGCCCCAATTTTGCTGAATTTTATAGAGGAAACTTGTGCACCATTACTAGTGTGTGTAGATGGATATATATATATTAGATATACATTTTTAATCACATGCCACATAAACTAAACACACATGCATAATTACAGATGTGCCCTTGATCTCCATAAATAGGAAGGGTTACAAATGCTCACAGTGCTGCATAATGTGAAATTCTTCAGATAACCCGCATATTTGGATGCTGCACAACAAAGAAAATAATCAAATTATCAGATCATTGCATCAATTGTAAGTCATGTCAAATTACTAAGAAATTAAAATTAGAGACATTTCTCTCATTAAGATAAATGGCAATTGCAGTGCTTTCAAACAGTAGAATAATCATGATCACGTTAGAAAAAAGATTATATAAGAGTTATATTCATAGATTTCAGATCAATTTGATTCAATGTTATTTAGGTGCTATTGTTATCTAAGATGGAAAGAGCTATTCTGATGACAATGTTCTCCTTAAATGGGCGTGCATTAGTTACAAAAAGTAACTAATTTGGTCAACAGCACAAGGTTGTATTGAACCATATTATCCCTCAGATGTTGAGATAATGAAGAAATAAAATAGTTGGTTGAGTCTATAAAAAAGTATTCATTGGACATATGGATTACAATAAGAGAAGTAACATGGTTGGTGTAATATCGAGCCTTCCCAATTTAACATTGTCTTCAATTGCAATACTGAATAAGTCCAATATTGAGTTAGGCTCCATTTGGCGCAGTGGCGGCGGCCGTGAATGGGGTGGTTATGACCGTTGTTCGTGATCACGCGACTTACCCTCAAGAATTTCATCCACATTTATGTTCAAACTAGTCTTTTTTTCTTGGAGGCAGTCATAACCATTGTCATGTCAAACATACATTCATATAACAGTAGCATTTTTGTTCAAACTCACAGGAGCAAAAATGCCACCCCAAATGGAGCCTTAATACACAAGCAATGTGTGAATGGTTAATTATATTCTGTGTGCAATGCCAAGCAACTACATGTGCGGGACCCATCATGACCATAGACCTCCGGGTAGCGGCAATAGTAGGAGAGTCATGTCATGAGCTGTGTCGCGCTGCCCTATACTATAACACACTTGCACGGGCGTGCCCTTTCCACAAGTAATGGAATATGGAAACATAACCCAAGAATTATTATGTAAGCACTGTATATTTTTTTGAAAACGAAGAAAAATAAGATATAAATAGACCACAAAGATTGAAATAAGCAGATACAGTCAAGAATTCCTGGTAATCCACTATTCAAAAGCAAAATCTTGAAACACTAAAGATAAAGAAGAAAATATTAGTTTATAATTTTGATTAGGATTTTATGGCTATATGTTCATATAAAAAATCAACCATTCATAACATTATTGTTAAATAAGTGAGTCCGATTTGGAGAAATATTAGTTTGAATTTACTATTGTTGCTGAATGAAGAATCAAAATCCATGAAATAACATTTATTTTGTTCATTGTACTTGGCCCATGTTAAGGCCTATGGTGTCTTCTTTATTAGTCCCACATTGTGTACTAGGAGTATGATTGTAGTGTGTCTCCCTATATATAAGGCATAGCTCCACATTGAAAATAATGAAAAATATAAATTTTGTTTCTCATTTTTAAGTTCTCTCACATGGCAACGGAGCCATGTTGTATCCTTCCACACCACTCTTCTCCCTTCCTCATATTTTCGGATGTGTCTGCTTTGTTCATCATCTCGGACCTCCTGTCAATAAGTTGGCTCCTCGTGTTATTAAATATATCTTTGTTGGGTACTCTCCCACACATAAACGTTATGTGTTATTCTCCTACTACAAGGAAAACTATCACCTCTGCGGATGTTACCTTCTTTGAGGATCAACCGTTTTACTCAGCTACTCCTGATGTTAGATCTCCCACGGGCCACGGCTCTCCACGCCCGACTGTTCCCACTCATACTACTCCTCCCTTGCTTCCTACTCATTCGGATTTACCCTTTCCTCACCCACTCACAACACCTCCTCCTGTGTTGCCCTCTCCTCCTATAGTCGTCGTCCTCGGTCTGACGCCATGCGACGATTACAGCCTACTGATGCTGCTTCCCGACCGATGATTCGCCTATGGCTGCCTCTCACGATTGGTTGCTTCTACCTCTCACCCACTCACTGATTATGTTTCCTTGCACTGCCTCCCCCTTCGCATGTTTGTGACCTCTTTGTCCTCTATTTCCACCGCATCTTCCGTACAGGAGGCTCTTCAGCATCCGGGTGGGGCGGTCAACAATGGATGAGGAAATGACCACTCTCTGGGCCAATCACACATGGGACCTTGTCCCCCTTACTGCTGGTCATTCTCCAGTTGGTTGTAAATGGATTTTTACCGTCAAACATAACTCTGATGGGACAATTGAGCGCCTCAAAGCTTCTCTTGTCGCTTGTGGCTTCACTCAACAACACCGTCTTGATTATAAATAGACATTCTCTCTTGTTGCGAAGCTCAATGTTGTTCGGGATGTTACTCTCTAGCAGTCCATCGACATTGGACATTACACCAACTCGATATTAGGATGTCTTTCTCAATGGCAAACTTATGGAATCGGTGTACATGCAACCTCCTGGTTATGCAACCATGGGGGAGTCTCTTGTATGCCACCTCAAAAAAATCTCTTTATGGCCTCAAGCATCCCCCACGGGCATGATATGACAAGTTCAGCCGAGTTGTTCGTGATATTGGTTTTACTCAGAGCTCTGCTGACTTCTCCTTGTTTATTCGTCAGAGTCCACAAGCACAGTGACTCTTCTTGTTTATGTTGATGACATTTTTCTAATAGGGGACGACATCTCTAATATCACTTTAGTCAAGAAGCATTTGACCTCACAGTTTCAGACTAAAGATTTGGTCCTCTAGGATACTTCTTGGATATTGAGATTGCTCAGCGTCCTGATGGCCTTTTACCATCTCGACGAAAATACTGTCTCTATCTTCTTCGTGATGTAAGCTATTCAGGATGTAAGATTGTTACGGACACACCTATGGTGTCAATCACAAATTATGCGTCTCATGCATCCACAATGATTTACTCCTTCAAAATCTAGAGTATTACCGTCGTTTAGTGGGCAAACACATTTATCTCACTGTCACTAAGCCGGATATATCCTTTGTTGTCGAAATTGTCAGCCGTTTTATTTATGCCCCACAGAACTCTCATCTTCGGGTCGTGAAATGTATTCTCAAGTATCTGAAGAATGCCCCTGGACAAGGGCTTGTGAATAAGCCTTTCTCTTCTCTTTCTCTCCTTGTCTACTCTGACGTTGATTATGTCGTTTCTCTCGATGATCGTCGCTCTACGAGTACATTATGCACATATTTTAATGGACACCTAGTCACCTGGTGAAGCAAAAAAGCAAATGTTATTGCATGTTGCTCTGCTGAGGCAGAGTATCGCTTAATGATTTATGCGGTTTTTGAACTATTATGGCAAGAGAGTCCTTCTGTCTGATTTGGGCGTTAAAACTTACTTCTCCAACAGTCCTTTTTTTGCGATAATCAAATCTCATCCACATAGTCGAGAATCCTGTATTTCATGGTGTACAAAAACACACGAAGTTGATTGTTATTTTGTCCAAGAAAAGGTTCAAACTCGGAGTCTATGACTTGTACTCTTCAGCTTGCGGGGGAGTGTTGAAAAATGAAGCATCAAAGCCTATGAAATAACATTTATTTTGGCCCATGTTAAGTGATGGGGATTGACCACATGTTCGTGATCGGAGGAGATCGAGCCACCACTTGTCGGGACCCATTTTTGCAGATTTGCCGGAAATGCGTTGATCCGATCGGCGATCCGAGGCCGTGAGCGCGTCTAGAGCGTCGTTTTACATTTTGTGTATTTTATTTTATTTTTTGGGCTTGTATTTAACGTTTTAGGAGAGTGGGCGTAACGGACGACCATAGTCATTCACGTCGGGTGCCCAACCACCCCCCTCTTGTTATAAATAGAGGCGGGCGCTGCAGTTTATGGGATTACTGAATTTTACGAGAGTCCAGAATTCCGGCAATCACTTGTGGTGTGACGCTGCGAGCCCGGGGTGCGACGTCCCCGTGTATTATCAGTTTTATTCTATTCATTTGTCTAATTTCACTGTTCCCGTGAGAATTTCCCCGTAACCAACCCTAAATCCCATGATTCCCTATTATCTGAAGGAGGAAACCGCCGAATTCCGTAATGTTCATCATCTTCACGCACGAAACCTCTAACTACCAGTTGTAGACGCACGCATGCTTCTCATCTCTCCCCTCCCCGATCCAGTTTCTCTCCGCCTTTGGAATCGTAAACCCTTACCCAGCTGCAGCCCAAGCAGACGCCTCTGTCCCGTCTTCCTTGACAGATCGACAACCTCCAGGCGCGCCACCTTCCTCTTTTGATCGTTCGATTGAATCCTCCAGCCCATTCCAGCCACTCCTCGGGCCGTGAACCCTTTCCCCTGTCGTGGCTTCCTCCAACAAGCCGCAACTATACTCCTGTACTTATATCTCCTGTACTTATATCTAAGTTGTATACTCCTGTACTTATATCTCCCAACCAAAAAGAAGCCTTTCTGCCTCCAACAAGTGTCCAGTTATTCGTCCCGTCCCTGCCAGCGAGGCGCCCTCTTCGTCCATGTTGCTTCCCTATTCTTAACTTCCTAGTCTTTTGACTCTTTTCTCCCCACAACAAGCCAAGGGCAACATTCCAGCATCCATCTCCGCTTCGAGTCTCTAAATCAGGCACTGCAAGCGCATCCTGTAATTATCAGTTTTCTTAACCTCCCAGTCTTGTCGGAGATGTGTTGATCGGATCGGCGATCTGAGACCGCGAGCGCGTCTGAAGCGTCGTTTTATATTTTGTGTATTTTATTTTATTTCTTTTGGGCTTGTATTTAGCGTTTTAGGACATCGGACATAACGGACGATCATAGTCGTTCATGTTGGGTGCCTAACCGCCACCTCTTGTTATAAATAGGGGCAGACAGTGCAATTTATGAGATTGTTGAGTTTTGGGAGAGAGTCCAGAATTCTGGCAATCACTCATGGTGTGACGCCGCGAGCTCGGGTGCGACGTCCCGGTCTTCCTGACCTAAATCATTATATTATATTACTTTTCAATTCTCGTCACTGTTTTCTGACCTAAACCCACGATATCTTCATCCTCTTTGAAGAAAACCGCCGCTAACTTCCTGCTATCCCACGATCTCAAGGAGGAAAATTTCAGATCTCCTCGTTCACCTTCCTCCTCCTCACGAGCCCCCCCCCCCCCCCCTCTCCGACTTCAGAAATCACCTATCCTGTTCACCTTCCCCTCTCCAACCATTCCTTCCCTAACCATTTCAACATTGTCGTCATTTTGGGAGCCACGCTTGCCGCACCAACATTTCATGTGCTAAGGAGTATAAATTT